>VDFB02183692.1:6237-41355 GCA_007258455.2 Sequoia sempervirens
TAATCACAATCCCTGGTTTATTTTCAGTGCTTAAATAATAACCCCAATAGATTTTCTTCCTACCATTATTTAATTTTCAACCCTAAATACAAATTTCATTCACAGGGCACAATTCCTATTTTAACAGAAGATAATTAATTAAAAGGAAAGAACCTGGCGTCCTTCGCTTGCAGAAAATTGAAGAAGCCTTGTCCCTCTTGCTGTACCAATTCCTTGCTGCCGATCTTCCAGCAACAGATTCAAATCTTCCTTCCTCTTCACCAATTTTCTCCAGAAAATAGAAAGAAACTAAGGACATAAAATGATTGAAAATAAAAACTTCTCCAGCATTTGAAAAACCATCCCCTCAAACAAAGAAACCCCTTCTTAAAATCCATGCCCATGAATGCTTTCAATTTCCTCTTCCCGTGAATACCAGAGGTCACATTTCAAGAAATAAAACCAAATAATATTTAACCTTAATTCCCTTTTGTTTCCTTTTCCATATTTCATTTTCATTTTTCATGCATTTGATTAAAACTAAATAAATTTTAAATCCACAAACATGAACTTTTATTTAAATAAATATATACATCTTTCCATAATACTTTATTAACTAATTACTCTCATATTAAAACAATTAAAATCAACCATTGTAGGATACAAAATAAATGTAATATTTTTATTACTACTAATATTTATTCATTGCTATATTTAATTATTATTTTATGTTTTTATTTTATTAATTACTTATTTATTTAATTTGCCACATAAAACCATTCACCACTTTAGACAAATCATAAAATCACAATAACATACAAAGACCAATACAACAATACAATGAATATGACCAAAACGCACAAACCAAGAAGATACAGGACTATTGACACCTTGGAACGGAGTTACTTTTCATGCCACCTTTGTTCAACTTCTTGCCATTGGGTTGGTTCAATGCTCGCCCAGACCTATCGAAATAGGTGGAATCGAGTCTTATTCCTGCAAAGTCTGCATCCAACAAGGTGATATCCAATATACATACATAAAATCAATTACAAAGCATTGTGAGAAGGATTCACAGTGTAGCAGGGCGCTCGCGAACGAGTGATGCTACCTGTCCCCTCACCAAAACATATCATCATATAAAGCATTATAAATTTACATTAATTTGCATTAATATCATCAATTACTATTTTCTAGTCTACTGAATTCTAGATAATTTCATCAAACGATCATAATAAAATATCATCATAATAACCATGGCATAATAAGAGTATATAATCAGTAACAGTCTAAGCTATCACCACATAATATCAACAGTATCATCAAAACCATAATGTAATATGAAATAATCATGTCCACTAAAGGAATAACAACATCATCAAACACCTAACCAACCAAATCAAACAATAATAGTATCATCATAGTACCAAACCAAAGCATAGAAAATAATAAGTCTAAATAGTACGAGGGGTATTACAGAGAGATAGAGAGAGTAAGTGAGAGAGAGAGAGACCCGAGAGAGGGAGAGGGGGTAGGAGGGAGAGACTTGAGAGAGACAGAGGATAGAGGGTAGAGGGTAGAGGGTATAGGGTTTAAGGGTTAAGGGTTTAGGGTTATGGGTAGAGGGGATAGAGATAGAGGGATTCAATGAGAGAGAGAGAGGGAGGGAGTGGGAGAGAGATAGATAGTATGTAGAGGGTTAAGGGTAGAGGGTAGAGGGTTTAAGAGTTAAGGGTTTAGGGTTAAGGGGAGAGAGATAGAGGGAGTGAGTGAGTGAGTGAGAGACCTAAGAGAGGGGAGATGGGGGTAGGATATTGAAGATACTTGAGAGAGAGAGAGAGAGAGGGAGAGTGGGAGAGATAGAGGGGAGTGGTAGGTAGAGACCTAAAGAGAGGGAGAGGGAGTAGGATATTGAAGATACTTGAGAGAGAGAGAGTGGGGAGAGATATAGAGGAAGGAGGGTTAAAGGGTAGAGGTAGATGGTTGAAAGGAGGTTTAGAGGGTTAAGAGGTGGAGGGAGAGAGATAGAGAGGTGAGTGGTGAAATACCTAAGAGGAGAAGGGGTAGGAGGGTGATACTTGAGATAGAGTGAGTGAGTGAGTAGAGACCTTAGAGAGGAGTGGTTGTAGGAGGAGAGACTTGAAGGAGAGAGAGATAAAATAAAGGGAGGAGGAGGGTTAAGGGTTGAGAGAGACCTAAGAGGGAGAGGTGTGGGATGGAGAGACTTGAGAGAGAGAGAGGAGGGAGTAGAGATAGAGGAGGGTTAAAGTGCAGAGGTAGATGGTTTAAGGGTTTAGGTTTAAGGGTTAGGGTTAAGGAGTTCTGGGTGAAAGGTAGAGGAAGTGTTTGGTTTGTTTTACAATGTAACTAGGTTGATCTTCTAATCTACCTATAGAATTTCCAATCCCAATCAAAGAGAGCTTTCGAAGGACTGGACCAATTAGCGAGGACTTAAAAAAGCCTCCACACTTGAGCTCACACGCAAGACACGAGAGAAATTGATCCATTAATGTATTTACAACCTTTGCACCAATATCATAAACAATATTAACAATAATATATAATCTCATTTAATAGCTCAACATAATAGGATAATATCGAATAGAATTGGCTATTCATCGACATTATTAGCTATTTGGAGCATGATTTGCAATTTTTAGCAAGCTCTAAGGTAAAGGCGAACAAATCTAGAATCATATAACTTAGATCAGTGCCATATATCCATTGTAGGAGTCGAATTCATAAGTATTCAAGGGTTTATGACAGATTTAACACAACATATACGATCCCTGATAACATTGCATTGCAATCTCATCAATATGTATTCTAACCCAATACTACTTATCAAATCCTTATACAGAACATATCCGCCTATAATCCCATTTAAGCATTTTAATTAATTGCCCTTGTCAACAAATGATAGGAAGAAGGGATTGGTTTTGATGCGAGGAAACACCCTAGGGGAGGGATTAGTGTATAATTGTTCCAACATAGCTTGATGGAATACTGGATCTTTGCTCATGCTTGGGAAACCTTTCACCAAAAGATGCCATGAATGCACCTTACCCAAAGTATGCTTTAGGACCTCCATGCATACAAACACAAGGATTGTCATTTATCATCTTGCAGTAGTGGTACCTAAGATGATGGTGCTAACCCTCTCTTAGGTCTTTCTCTATCTCTCACTCACTCCCTCTATGTGTCTCCCCTCTACCCTTAAACCCTAGACCCTAAACCCTTAACCCTAAACCCCAAACCCTTAACCCTTAAACTCTAAACCCTTAAACCCTCTACCCTATACGTTTAACCCTCTACCCCTTATCTCTCCCACTCCCTCCCTCTTTCCCTCTCTCTCTCAAATCTCACCCCTCCCTACCCCTCTCCTCTCTTAGGTCTCTCTTTCTCTCTCCTTGCTCTTTATCTCCTCCCCTCTGCCCTTGGCCTCTACCTTCTACCCTCTACCCTAACCCTCTGCTCTCTATCTCTCTCCCCGTTACCCATAACCCTAAACCCTTAACCATACAACCCCAAACCCTTAAACCCTCTACCCTCTACCCTTAACCCTATCTCCCTCTATCTCTCTCCCACTCCCTCCCTCTCTCTCTATCAGGTCTGTCCCTCCTAGTGCCACTCCCTCTCTCAGGTCTCTCTCTCTCCTCCTCTCTCTATCTCTCCCCTTTACCCCATGGCCCTAAACCTTAAACCCGCCAACCTTAAGCTCTAAACCCTTAATATTAGGTGTGTATTAAAACATTATAAAAGTATAAATTTTTGGAGTTCTATTAGGAATTGAATGATAAATGACGATGAATGGGAAAATCTAAGGCACTTTAATGTTTTCAACTAAAAAGTTAGAGTTCAATTAGGATTAGTGTTTACTTAGAGTTAGGTTTAGGGTTCAATTAATGTTCAATTTGGGTTAGGATTGAGGATGAGGTTGGGGTTTAATTAAGGTTATGAATCCAATAAGAGTTCAAATAGGGTCAAGGTTAAGGTTAGGGTTGGGGTTAAGGTTCGAATACAGAAGTGTGGAATAATGGATTCAAGTCAGTTATGGTGCAATGGATATGTCATCAATAAATCAAAAATTAGGTTAGTTTTAAAGTTCCAGGTAGGAGTTGGGTTAGGGTTTGATTAGAGTTAGGTTTAGGGTTTAGTTAGAGTTAGGGTTAGGGAAAGGAGTAGAATTCAATTATGCTTAGTGATCAATTACAATTAGATTTAGTGTTCAATTAGGGTAAGGGTTAGAGTCCAAATAGGGTTAGGGTTTAACTAGGGTTAGGATTAGAATAGAATAAAGTTTTGTGTTTAATTATGATATCTAGAATTTAGTATAATTTTAGAAAATGAAATGATTTGGACACAAAGAAAAATATAGAAAAGTTGATTTTATATAGATCTTATTTCTTAATTTATTCTAAATTCTAATTAATAATTGTTTAATTAATTAATTTAAAATGAATATTTAATTTAATTTAATTTAATTGTATTAGATAATTGAAGTAAAACTAAATAGATAATAAATATTTTTATGGATTTTAAAAATTAGAATTTAGTTTAATTTTATTTGTAATGTCAAATATTAAAATTTTAGATTGAAATACTTAATTTATTTTAAAATATTTATAATTAATGTTGAATTTATAAACTAATATTAAGACATTAATAAATATAACTGTACTAATATGTTATTAGGATTAGGGTTAGTGTTAGTATTAAATTAGGGTTATAATTATGGTTCAATTGTGTTAGGGTTTAATTAGGGTTATTGCTCATTGAGGGTTAGGGTTTAAATATGATTCAATTGGGGTTAGGGTTCAATTAGGGCTATGATTTAGATGGGCTTAGGGTTAGTGTTAGAAATAGTGTTTAATTAGTCTTAGAGTTTAAAATAGTGTTCAATTAGGCTTAGGGTTAAAATTATGATTCAATTAGGGTTAGGGTTCAATTAAAGGTAGGATTATATTTCAATTAGGGTTATGATTCAATTATGGTTAGGGTTTTGGTAAATTATAATTATCTCACATATATGAGTTTGGGGTTAGAGCTAGGATCTTGATTTAATTAAACTCAGGCTTAAAGGTTAAGGTTGGGGTTTGATTAGGGTTATAATTAGAGTTAAGGTTGTCATGAGAACTATGGTTAGTGTTAAAATAAGGATTATGAATAGCATTAGAATTATGGTTAGGGTTAGAATTATAATTACCTAGGTTAGAATGAGAAGGGTTAGGATTATAATTATAGATAGACTTAGGGTTGGGATTAGCATTAGGGTTAAGGTTAGGTTAGGTTTACCATTTAATTAGAGTTGGGGTTCTAGGATAAAGCTTGGGTTAAATGATAGGGTTAGGGCTGGGGTTAGAGTTAAAGTTCAATTACAAATAGGGTTAGGTTTCAATTAGGTTTAAGGTTAAGGTTAGATTAGAGTTATGATTCAATCTCAACAATAATTCTCACTCTAACTCTAACCCTAAACTTAATCATGAAACTAATACTGACACTATTTTTAACCCCAACCCTAACTAAATATATATCTAACCCTAACCTTAATTCTATAACTAAAATTAATTCTAATCTTGTCTTTCATGTTGTGATGCAAATGCTACTAGCATATATATATTATTTATTAATATAAAAAAAATACCCCTTCTCCCTCTCTCAAGTATTTCTCTCACTCACTACTCCTCTCTATATCTCTCCCTCCACCCTTAACCCTAAAACCTTAAACCATCTACCTCTACCCTTAACCCTCCCTCCCTCTATCTCTCTCCCATTCCCCCCCCTCTCTCTCTCAAGTATCTTCAATATCCTACACCCTCTCCCTCTCTTAGGTTACTCTATCTCTCCCCCCTTAACCCTAAAACCTAAACCCTAAACCTTAAACCCCTAAACCCTCTACCCTCTACCCTTAAACCTCTAAATACTCTCTATCACTCTCCCACTCCCTCCCTCTCTCTCTCTCATTGAATCCTCTATCTCTCTCCCATCTACCCATAACCCTTAACCCTAACCCTAAACCCCAAACCCTTAAACCCTCTACCCTCTAATTCTCTACCTCTACCCTCTCTCAAGTCTCTCCTCCTACCCTCTCTCCTTTTCTCGGGAGGTCCTCTCTCAAAAACTCTTCTCTATCTATCTCCCTACCTCTTAACCCTAAACCTAAACCCTTAACCCTTTAAACTCTAAACCCTAAACCTCTACCTCTTTATCTCTCTCCCAAAGATCTATATCCCTCCTCTCTCTCTAATTCTAAGTCTCGGCCCACTATACCTCCTTAGCCCTCTACCCTTAACCCTTAAATCCTTAAACTCTCTACCCTCTATCTCTCTCCCACTCCCTCCCTCTCTCTCTCTCTCTCAAGACCTCCCTCCCACCCCCTCTCCCTTTCTTAGGTCTCTCTCTCTCTCACTCACTCCCTCTATCTCTCTCCCCTCTAATGGAACTTTATATTTTTGCTCCTTATGTTACATTCCTACCTTGCCTGGTGTTACTGGTCTTTCATGGCGTCATAATTTTCCTTGGGTTGGTGGTTTTAGCTTTATTTTCATATAAAACTCTTATTTTTATTTTACGCCTTGGTTGGGATATAATTCGATGTAACTTTTTGGGGGGTTTTAAAATGACTTATCACCTATCGTTCCATCTAGGCTAAATCCCTTTATTTTAATATTTTATTTCCTCTGTAGGGTTTTATTTTCCTAAGTCTTGGTTGGCCCCGTGTTTCATCATTTAAAAAAAACTTGTCATTTTTTACCATCCGCCCAGTGATGTGCCCTTGTCCTTTTAATAAATGTTTTGTTTTGCAGAAGGATGAAGTTCACACGACCGTTGATCAACTATCATTTGATCTCAACCACTCCCCGCCATCCCTCGATGACCCCACGACACCACTTTGGTTGATCGCGATATCATGAGCGGGCGCCACATGTCCTATATGGTGAGGCTGAAGGTGATAAGTTTGGTTGACTGTTGATCAATTTTCATCAGATCTTAATGATTTCCTGCCATCGCGTGATCAAAAGTTGCAAGGTTTTTACTGATCGCGATATCATGGGTGGGAGCCACGTGTCTCATCTAATGAAGGTAAAGGAATGAAGGAAATACCATGGTAAATTAATCCATCCTTAATACATTAAAAGGTGGGTTAGTAAAGTGTTCTTTGAGGTGCACATGTTTTAAATCAGCGGATATGTTATAATCTTGATGAAAAAGCTGCACAACGGTTAATAATAAGGTTGGCGACTGTGTTGAAGGAACAAGATCATGAATTCTCAAGATCTACAGTTTCCCACCATTGCATGATCCAAAGTTGTAGGATCTTTATTGATTGTGATATTGTGGGTGACTGCCATGTGGACAGCTATAATTTAATTCTGCATCAAATATTTTTGGAGCCGTTCCTATAGTGCGCGAGTGAGCTTCAATGGTGGATGAGACATTTGTTGGCATGATTTGATCGAGATAAAATCATTTCTCCTATTTTATTTGTATCACAAAGCAATCAAGTATTTTGCAGAGCAGTTTCAGAGCTAAAAGTGAAGTTTTGAAACTCTGCAGCCAAAATTTGGGACTTCTTCAAACAAAGTCATGAGTTAATTTATGTGCTTCTCGGTCATTCTGCACTTGAATTTGGGAAAAGATTTGTTGTGCTTGTCATTGAGATTTTTGATAAATGTGTTAGGGCTATAGTTTAATTATATTTTTGAAAAATTGCAGTGTTTTGTTCTATAATTTCCTATCTCTAGTTAGTCCTAGCTATTCAAAGTGTGAAATTGTAAAACGACCCTAGTTTGTCCAATATGGCACTGCTAAAGCAACATTTTGGCCAAGTTGACTATTTAAAAAGAAACATGTACGATGATTTCCTGGATCAATTGCCCTACTAAACGAATGATAGGAAGAAGGGATTGGTTCTAATGCGAGGGAAAATCCTGGGGGAAGGGTTAGTATATAATTGTTGTAACATTGTCGATGCTAGGGTTCCTCTCACAGGCTTGGAAATGTTCAGATTATGATATGGACAGAGGAATTTGCCTCACCCCTTTTCAAATGGTTGGATGTATGATTTGGGAAAGTTGGTGGTCCCAAATGTGTTCCCTAACATAGACTTACTTAGGGTAGTTGCTACAAGATATGACCCTGTCACACGAGTAATCAGGGATAATGATGGAAAGGCTTTGTTGATCGTTAATAGAGAAGAGGTCCAACAGATTTTTGACTTGAGTGAACTGAGTGAAGACTTGGTTCCTATCAATCTTGAGGAAATGAAGAAAGAATATGCAAAGTTGAAGTCTCTTTTTAGAGCTAAGTTTCTTCCACATCATCTGGCTATGGTAGGAGGTTCATGATTTCATATCAGCCCTAATGACCAGGAACCTTTCAGATTAAATTGTTTTGCAAATCATTTCTTGGCCACTTTCTATTCATTGTGTCAGATTTTGGGTTTTAGTCTTGGTGCGATGATGCCTATTACATACATGTTCATGAGGGTACAAATACAACACCCTAACTTCTCTATGACATATGACTTTGCTTCTTTCTTGGTTGAGAGGATACATGAAGGTTTGTCAAAGTTGCTAAAAAATGATATCAATACTCAATTTTTCTGGTATTCTATGCTGATGCATATGTTCTTGTTCAAGAATGCTGACCTTTTTTTTGAAAAGATGGAATTAAGTCAATCGGTTGATGGAGAAAGATTTCCAGTACAATTATGGGCTGCAGATTTATCTTGCAATAAGGAAAGCACCAGTTATGTGCAATTTGATAATTTCTTTGCTTCTAGATTGAAGGCTAGACTGATGGTGAATGTACCTAGGATCCTTGAGGAATTGCATGATTTCCTCAGGCCAAAAGGGAGGAAGCCAGAATTGAAAGTTTTTCATAACTGGGGTGACATTATCCCATACCCAGTCAGCACTATTTTGAGAGTATACGGTTTTCAAGGAACCCCCCATATACTACCATACAATGTACTACCAAGAGTGGGGTTCACAGAAGTTATGTGGCAAATAGGTTGTATCCATGAGGAGAACCTCATAGGGAGGGTAAGGGAACATTTTTCCCTAATTATACAGTGGTGTCTGATTTTGTCTTTTCAAAAGGAGGCTAGATGCATTTTGAGAAATTCTTTGATGATTACCATTTGAGGTGTGGTCCAAAGCGGTAGCATGATCTTGAGGGTTTTTTTACCCTTTTCAGACAAAGAATAAAGGCTGAAAAATTTGTGCATGAGTTCAACTTTCTTGAGAAGTTGATCAGAAATGAATTTGATCTAAATAGGCAAGAGTTGAACAAGGAGAAATGGATAGCTTATGATAAGCTATTAGATATTGTGCATAAGATGGATTAGAAGTATAATCCATTGTTGGAGTTCAATCCATACCATAAGAAGATTGACTTTCTAATGGTGAAATTCAAGGAAATTATGGGCATATTGAGGACCAAAAAGATAAATTTAGAACTGAGTCTGGGTGTACATGAACAAGGTGCCAGGTCAATTGAAACAAGGCCAACATACTAGCCTACTGAAAGGTGGCCTATTTACAAGAGGAAAAAGGATGATAGCAGTGATGAAGAGGAAGTGGACAGGAAAGGAAAGCAAATAATGAAGTTTCCTTCACAACCAGGTCCAAAATTCAAAGTTCCTAAGACAATTAAAATCATTGATTTAGAATCATCACCAGAAGACAGTCCCTCATCACCACCATCTGAGCGAAGCCCTAAAAGAAAAAGAATTGATCAACCATAGGAGGATCTAATGGATGCAATTATTGTTACTGATCAAGACATGCAAGTTGGTATGCCTTCCCCTCCTAGGCTAGCTGAATTGGTTCTATCTAATTTAGATATGAAAGGAAAAAGTGTACAAGATGCAAGAATGGAAGCATGTAAGGAGTTTTTAGATGACAATACATTTGTAAAAACTCTTGTATTCTTGCAATTGGTATGGAGGATGAAATTTGAAGAATATCAAGAGAAATGTAAGAAGAGAAGAGAACTAAGGCCTAACAAGTTAGAATAGGATAATGATGAGGAGGTAAAAACTAAATTAATGGAGGAATTTAAGAACATCACTCCTGGAAAGGGAAGAAGATTGGTGAGTCAAGCTGGTGTGTTGATTCTTCTTGAATGAGACATTGCAGATGTTGTAGCATTTAATGCTATTTTAAAGTCCAAGCATCCTTTGTAAGACTCTGAAGAAGAAGTCAAGGGAGTATTGCAAGATTCTACCTTCAGTGAGGAATATGAAACTTTGGCAATTGGGGCATTGGACCCTCAAGGAAGAAAGCCAAATGTTATGGATATTAATCCAAATTTCAGAGGAGGATTAATAATAAAGAGAGCTTCAGAGACCTCAACCACTAAGGCCACTAATTTGACTGTGAATGTGGCCAAATTGGCCAAAAAGACTGCTAAAAGGGAGGAGGATGAAAAGAAGAGCCTAATGGAGAAGTATAACCTTTTGATTGAGGAATACAAGAAGATGCAATAGAGGAATGTTTAGTTGCAGACTAAGGTGGAAAGGTTTAGGTATAAACAGATTAGGGAGACATCAAGTGCTCCAGGGACCAGTACATTACCTTCCACAACAGGATTAGTGCCTCTTGCTTCTCCAATTGTTTCCACACCAGGGTCCCCCAGTTAGAATCTTTCTCTCACCCCTCTTTTAGAAAAAAATGATGAAGAAACAAAGTGCTCTGTTGATCCTACAAAGAAGAAGCTCTTGCAAAGAATTGATGAATTGCATACATCATTGAAGGTAAGTGAGGAGGGATCTCTTTCAAAGAAAAAGGAGATTGTTACTACTGTCTTGAGTCATTTAAATGAAAATGTTGATAGTAAATTTCTATCTATACATTCTTTATATTCTTTGTTGTTAGATGCAATAAAGAATATTGATAGGGATCAGGAAGTAGTGATACCATTGATTGAAAATTGGATCCCTAGGGCCAGTGTTTTGGATGTCATGTATAAGGCTTCAAGGTTTGATACAAATAATAGGCCCCAATTATTAAAGCCTACTCAAGTGTTGGTTAAATCATTGCAAGGTTTTTAGACCCTCCTAGATGATTTGAGTAGGGAGATTAGGGAATTGGTGAAGAGTTTTAATGATTGGGGTAACACATTGTTACCAAATATAATTGATGAGCAGGGGAAAATCAAGTCACTCTAGCAGTGGAAGGATCAAGCAAGTGAAGTCATCAATGATCAAATTAAATTAATTTGTGATGACTTAGATTAACTTGTTGGTGAGCTGCATGGATAAAATCATTAGTACCTGCTCATTTTTGGAAGCTTTTGAAAGAGATGCAAATCAGGTAGCGGTAAAGTACACACCTTATAATGCCAAGGTGAATAAGGTGATTAGTTTTGACTAACCGACTAATGAAGAATACCAAAAATGGGTAACTAAATATTTGACTGAGGAAGAGTAAAAGGAATGGACTACTAACAGGTGGTAAATTTAATGTTGCGATTACAATGATTTCCAGTTTTTCTTTGATGGCATTCTCGGCGTGGGTTTCTTGTGGTTTTTTTTTTTGCATCAACTTTTCTCAGCTGACATGATGAACAAGAATATTCTCTAAGGTGATGGCTATTGTAACAATTTTTGGAATATCACCAGGTGTGCCAACTGGCTAGTGACATGTGTACTTTTTGGCCTGATGCTTGTTTGCTCCTTCATTTTCTATAAGAAGGATTTCAAGGCCAGAAGTACGGGTTAGCAAGTTAGATAATTTTTGGTCGAGTCTAGGTGAAGTTGCAGAGAAAATTGTAAAGTCTAATGGTTTTAGAGAGAAATACAATTTAGGTTTTGAATTATTCTGTAATTAGTTTTAAATTCATGGGGATTTAATGTTGTATAACAGTACTAGCATTTGAGCTGAAATGATAAATTCAAACTCATGTCTCTCCAATGTACATGCATATCCGAATTTTGAATAAGATGACTAAGGGTTGTTTCATTCATCTCACTGTTGTGGTGTGTATAGTCCTTATTTTAGCTTTAATTCAAGGAATTAATTAAAATTCTTGAATAGGATTATAGGCGGATATGTTCTGTATAAGGATTTGATAAGTAATATTGGGTGAGAATGCATACTAATGAAATTGTAATGCAATATTGTCAGGGATCTTATATGTTATGTATTAAATCTATCATAAACATTTAGATGCTTATGAATTTGACTCCTATAATGGATATATGGCACTGATCTAAGTTGTACTTATTTGTGTGGTTCAATAATTGTTTGTCTTTTCCTATAGCTTGCTACAAATTTCAAATTAATGACTATATTTTACTATGGATTGTGTTGTAGTTATATCATGCTCCAGATAGTTGATATTATTGGTGAACAACCAATTTTATTCGATATTATCCTATTGTGTTGAGCTATTCAATGGGATTATTTGTTATGTGTTAATGTTGTTTATGATATTCGTGCAGAGGTTGTAAACACATTAAGGGATCACCCTCTTAGGTCTTGTAGAGCCCAAAGTGTAGGAGGCTTTTTAAAGTCCTAGTCAATTGGTCCAGGTCCTTCGAGCTGCCCTTGATTGGAATTGGCAATCCCATAGGTAGATTAGAAGACCAACCTAGTTATAGTGTAAAAAACAAACCAACACCCTCTACCTTTAACCCTAAACACTAAACCATTAACCCTTAAACTCTAAACCCTCAAGCCCTCTACCCTCTATCTCTCTCCCACTCCCTCCCTCTCACCCTCCTACCCCATCTCCCTCTCTCAAGTCTCTCTCTCTCTCATTCACTCTTATCTCCCTCCCCTCTACCCTTAACCCTCTACCCTCTATCTCTCTCCCACTCCCTCCCTCTCTCTCTCACTGAATCCCTCTATCTCTCTCCAATCTACCTGTTGGTTGTTTTTACTGTAACTAGGTTGGTCTTCTAATTAACCTATGGAATTTCCAATTCCAATCAAGGGTAGCTCAAAGGACCTAGACCAACTGATGAGGATTTTAAATACCTCCTACACTTTGGGCTCTGCAAGACCAAATAGGGTGATCCCTTAATGCATTTACAACCTCTGCACCATTATCGTAAACAACATTAACAACAATAGATAATCTTATTTAATAGCTAAACATAATAGCATAATACTAAATAGAATTGGCTATTCATTAGTAATATCAACTATTTGGAGCATGAGATAACTACAACACATTCCACAATGTAAAATAGTCATTGATTTGCAATTTGTAGCAAGAGCTAGGTAAAGAAAAACAAAATACTAAACCATACAAATTAGTACAACTTACATCAGTGCCATATATCCATTTAGGAAGTCAAATTCATAAACATCTAAGGGTTTATGACAGATTTAACACATAACATATAAGATCCTTAAGAACATTGCTTTACAATTTCATCATGTATTCTAACCCAATACTACCTATCAAATCCTTATACAGAACATATCCACTGAAAATCCCCATTTAAGATGTTTTGAATGCTTTATGATACCAAAAGCATAAGAATAGTTGCTTTATTTTGATCAAACCATGGTAGTAGATATCATGGCCGCCATTAAAGCTTACTCACGCACTGTACGAACAACTCTAATCGCATTTGATGCAGATTCAAATATTAGTCATCGATCCTTCACCTTGGTGAGATCATCAGATGGCTGCCTTCGAAGAAAACTGACATAGTCTCCATCATGGCAATAAGGGGCCCACCATACTACTCGTTGCCAAGGAAATCCACATGGCACCCGCCCGTGATATCACAATCAATAAAGACCTCACAACTTTTGATCATGCAATGGCAGGCAACCATGGATCTCAACCATCAGCAATCCTATTCGTTCAAGACAGTCATCAGCCTTGTTATTAACCATCGAGCACCTTTCTACTGAGATTATAACATCTCCATTGATTTAAAACATGTGCATCTTATAACTGCTTTAGTAACTTGTGGCATAATGTATTAAAGACGCATCAAAGTATTTATCATTCCTTTGGCTTCACCGGATGAGACACGTGGTGCTCGCCCATGATAGCACAATCAACAAAGATAGTGTGGCAGGGTCATTTTGGGATGGCGGGGAACAACTAAGATCACACGACAATTGATCTATGGCCATGCAAATTTGTCCCTCTAGAAAATAAAAACATTTATTAGGGGAGAGGGCCCAGTAGTCATGTGGGGTGAAAAATAAAAAAAATTATTATGGGAGAGGGCACACTCAATCGTGATGATAATACCCAGTCTTACCACATATTTATACTATATATTGTAAATAAACAGTCCAAATGTAAATAAAGAAAAAACCAAATGTTGATAAAAAATGGACCCATACTTGAACACATAAGAACCTCTAAATGTTATATGAAAAAAACATAAATACATTCATGAAGAAGTGAAATAAGTATTTTTTTTGTTTCAAATAAAATATCACAACTCTCTACTATAAGTATATCATTTTAAAAAAATGCTCATTTAATAAAATAAGACACTCATTTAAACAAGTATTGTTATCATAGTGAAAAAATATTGTTCTTATATGTACAACAATTGGGGTAGCAATGTACAAGCATTGGATAATTTTATATTAATAGTTTGTCCTATCACAAATATAAAAGGTGGGCACAATAAATAACATGTATTTTCCCATTAAATGTGAAGGATTTTCAAAAAGTTTTAGTGTTCAACTATTGGTCCATTTTTGTTCAATATAAGTTGTATTTTAAATATTATGTGTTGTTTTTATAACAACAAATAGATTTTTTGTGTTTAACTATTAGTCCATATGTGTTGAATATAAAAGGTAGAGATATCAAAGATTTATGGTTATCAATAAGTATTTGGTCCACTTAGGTTGTATATTAATTTTAATTTAAATAAAAATATCATATTCTACAAGCAACAAATGATATTTTTTTGGTTCAACTATTGGGGTTCCATGATTAAGTTTTGGTCGAACCTTTAAAAAGTAAAATTTTAGACACTTCTCAAAAGATCTGCTGATGTGGTGAGTTGTATGATGAATCACACCTCCAAACCTTAGTTATAGATAAATAAGAGACCAGTCTACATTTCAAAAAAAAAAATGAAGGTTTTATGATATTCTAGTCAATTGCTACATGCTGAGAAACTTAGCCCACATGACTACTGGGCCCTCTCCCCTAAAGGAATAAGGGGACATCACTAGGCCGATGACAAAAAATGACATAAGTTGTTTTAACGAGGGAACACGGGACCAACAAAAGACTTAGGAAAAATAAAGTCAGGAGAAGGAAATAAAATGATAAAACAAAAGGGGGCCTAGCCTAGATGAAGTGATGGGGCTTAAGTCGTTTTAAAGCCTTCCCAGAAAATAACGACCAAATAGATCCCATCCAAGGTGTAAGATGAACACTAGAGTTTTACATGAAGATGAAGGTAAAACCCCATCCTTAGGCTTTTCCCAAACACCATAGATGACTAGAGACACAAGGCAGGATAAAATAGAACACATAGAACAAAACTTTGAAGTTTCATCACTACCCATAACCCTAAATCCTAAACCATTAACCCTTAACCCTTAAACCCTCTACCCTCTCTCTCTCTCAAGTATCTCCCTCCTACCCCCTCTCCCTCTCCCTCTCTCAAGTCTCTCTCTCTCACTCCCTCTGTCTCTCTCCTCTCCTAAACCCTAAACCTAAACCCTTAAACTCTAAACCTTTTAACCCTACCCTCTACGTTTAACCCTCTACCCCTTATCTCTCTCCCACTCCTCCCTCTTTCCCTCTCTCTCTAAGTCTCACCCTCCTACCCCATCTCTCTTAGGTCTGTCTCTCTCTTACTCACTCTTATCTCCCTCCCCTCTACCCTTAACCCTCTACTCTCTATCTCTCTCCCACTCCTCCCTCTCTCTCTTAATGAATCCTCTATCTCTCTCCCTCTACCCATAACCCTTAACCCTTAAACCCCAAACCCTTAAACCCTCTACCCTCTACCCTCTACCCTCTCTCTCTCAAGTCTCTCCCTCTCTCAAGTCTCTCTCTCTCTCTCACTCACTCTCTCTATCTCTCTCCTCTCTACCCTTAACCCTAACCTTAAACCCTTAACCCTTATACTCTAAACCCTTAAACCTTCTACCCTCTACCCTCTCTCTCTCTCAAGTCTCTCCCTCCTACCCCTTCTCCCTCTCTTAAGTCTCTCTCTATGTGTCTCCCCTCTACCCTTAAACCTTAAACCCTAAACCCTAACCCTTAAACCCTAAACACTTAAACCCTCTACCCTCTACCCTTAACCCTTTCTCCCTCTATCTATCTCCCACTCCCTCCCTCTCTCTCTCTCTGAAGTCTCTATGTCCTAGCACCACTCCCTCTCTCAGGTCTCTCTCTCTCTCCTCTTCCTCCCCTCTTCCCTCCCCCTTCCCCCTCCTCTCTTTCTCTCTCACTCCTAATTCTCTCCACTCTACCCTTAGCCCTCTACCCTTAACCCTAAATCCTTAAACCCTCTACCCTCTATCTTTCTCTAACTCCCTCCCTCTCTCTCTCTAAAGACTCTCCTCCTACCCCCTCTCCTCTCTTTCTCTCTCTCTCACTCACTCCCTATCTCTCTCCTCTGCAGCTCTACCCTTAACCCTTAACCCTTAGCTCTAAACCCTTAAACCCTCTACCCTCTATCTCTCTCCCTCCCTCCCCACTCTCTCTCAAGACTCTCCCTCCTACCCCCTCCCTCTCTTGGTCTCTCTCTCTCACTCACTCCCTCTATCTCTCTCCCCCCTACCTTTAACCCTAAACCCTAAACCATTAACCCTTAAACTCTAAACCCTTAAACCCTATATCTCTCTCCCACTCCCTCCCTCCCTCCATCTCTCTCTCAAGTCTCACCCTCCTACCCCATCTCCCTCTCTCAAGTCTCTCTCTCTTTCTCACTCTTATCTCCCTCCCCTCTACCCTTAACCCTCTACCCTCTATCTCTCTCCCACTCCCTCCATCTCTCTCTCACTGAATCCCTCTATCTCTCTCCCCTCTACCTATTGGTTGTTTTTACTGTAACCAGGTTGGTCTTCTAATTTACCTATGGAATTTCCAATTCCAATCAAGGGAAACTCGAAGGACCTAGACCAACTGATGAGGATTTTAAAGACCTCCTACACTTTGGGATTTGTAAGAGCTGAGAGGGTGATCCCTTAATGTGTTTACAACCTCTGCACCATTATCATAAACAACATTAACAACAGATAATCTCATTTAATAGCTCATCATAATAGCATAATACTAAATAGAATTGGTTGTTCATTAGTAATATCAACTATTTGGAGCATGAGATAACTACAACACATTCCATAGTGTAAAATAGTCATTGATTTGAAATTTGTAGCAAGTGTTATGTAAAGAAAAACAAAATACTAAACCATACAAATTAGTACAACTTACATCAGTGCCATATATCCATTGAGGGAGTCAAATTCATAAACATCTAAGGGTTTATGATAGATTTAACACATAACATATAAGATCTTTGAGAACATTTCTTTACAGTTTCATCAACATGTATTCTAACCCAATACTACTTATCAAATACTTATAAAAAACATATCCATGTAAAATCCCATTGAAGCATTTTAATTAATTCCTTGAATTAAAGCCAAAACAGAAATCATACACACCACAAGAGAGATGAATGAGACAACCCTTGATTATCTTATTCAAAATTTAGATATGCATGTACAATGGAGAGACATGAGTTTGAATTAATTATTTCAATTCAAATGCCAATACTGTCATAAAACATCAAATCCCCATGAATTCAAAACCTACTACAGAATGACTCAAAAACTAAATTGCATTTTCCTTAAAACCATCGAATTTTACAATTTTCTCTACAACTCTACTTAGACTCAACCAAAAAATATCTAACTTGCTAACCTATACTTCTAGCCTTGAAATCCTTCTTATAGAAAATGAAGGAGCAAACAAGCATCGAGCTAGAAAGTACCTCTCATTTCACATGATTTTCTTCATAGAACTCTTGAGGACAATAACTATACCTTCTTTATTTCTCATCCTACGCCCTATTCATGCATCCTACAATTACAACAGTATCCATGGGGCCTCTTACATAAGCTACAATAATCACAAAAAGTGTAAGAGCCCCTTTATATCATGTTTGGACTACAAAACCCTCAAAAATAGGGTAACCGAGCTGTATGCAAAGAAATGAAGCTTTCTAACTCAAATCAATGTCTTAAGCCCTCAAATAAGATTCAAAGCAAAGCTAACACATATATTCATGACCTGGAATTGATTTCATATCAAAATATGGCTGCAGGTGACTGTACAGTGCTGCATAATAGGAAAAATATAGAAATTTTGAAAAAAAACATAGATTTTTGAATGTCAAGGGCTTGTATTTTAAATCCTCAACCATAAACAACCATTAAAATGATCACTTTACGCCTTTTAAAGGCCTTTACATGTCAACCACTGAACATCCACCTCTACAACTGACTTTTTAATCTTTTATGATCACATGAAATATAAAACACACTAATTTCAAGGTTGTTAACATCACTATTGAAATATTTTAATTTTTTGACCTTTCAAACATTAAAAAGTACATCATTAAATTAATTATGTAATGGCATAAAAATAAAAAATATCATGAATTAAATATGTAACCACACAATTCAAATATAATTCTATCAAGAAATTAATATCAAATAGATAATATATTCGCATAACTCATACATTTTAATGTCATTGATCTTCTTCTTCATCCAACTCTTTGTCTGTATCATTCGATCCAAATTTGACATTGTAAGGATTGGTCATATCATCATCATCATCATCATCGATATCAGTTTTGATAATGTCACCATCCACATGGATATCATCTTCATGAAAATTAACTCCTATATCATCATGATCTAGTTCCTCCTCTTCGACATCTTCGTCAGGGAACTAACTATTGATCCTGATCATCATCTACATCATCTTCTAGTTCTTCAGTATCTTCTTCTTCCACCACATTATACTTTATCGACCTTCCTCTTGGATCATGTCTAACAACAAATAACCAACTCAGTTTACCTAGAACCTTTGAGTAAAATACCTGCTCACATTGGCTTGGAAGAACATAGTGCTCATTTCCAGCTCGCTCGATCAACCTTGTATTAACCATGGTAAATCCATTATCATGTTCAATAAAATTTCTCTTAGGATCATTTTAATTCAAGCGTAGCCTGTACCATAGGATGACAAACATAATTAATTTGAAGGACTTAAAGTCACACTCAAGTATATCTTCCAAAATCTCATAGTATCAATTTTTTGAGACTTCTAGATGTATGTCGCTTCTAGATGAACCATTAGTCACCTGAAAGATTGTAGTTATACCAAAATCACAAGTTTTCTTCATGTCATCCAACATTTCGATTCAAAATTTATGACCATTGCATCACATAGCCTTGTGGTGTTTTACTTGCAATATATCAAACATGTAAAAATTATTGCAATATTGTCAGTTGATAAACATATTTATTCTTGGCCGAATGTATGCAAAGAAAACAATCTCAACATATATATACATCAATATAATTGAAAATAATTAAATAATATGGGTGATTAATATAGTTATACGTACCTTTTTATCTCTTAAACCATATGCTAAATCAATTTCCCTTTGTGTAACATTGGGATTTCCATTACGATGAGCTTCTTTAACCAATGAAGCCACACCTTCCTATGTTAATGCATGACCAGATTGTTGACATCGTTCAATCCATACCGTCATCCAATCAAGATTGTTTGCGATGTACAAATTTAGTGCATCCCACTCTCGACCAACTGTATCAAAAAAATTTAAATTCACAAATGACGTATAATTAGTTAAAGACCACAGTATACGACTTTAATTTATAATTGATGTATATTGAAGTTTAAAAATTAATTAAGTACAATATACATAAAAACCATATGTAAAATGTATTCCAATTAATCTCCATGACCATCTTATAATTACCTCTCACTTTCCTCAATCTACCTTTCCCCATCAGGTACTCCCCTTCAAATTTGTTAATGGAGTTGGGATCCCAAATGCAATCTACATGGATCTTTGCTGCAAAATTAGGAAGATATTCACTAATGTACACCATGGTCTGGTATACCATATATCCCTCCACCATAGAACCCTCAAGATGTTCTCTTTGTCTAACCAAAGCTTTCAAAAATTTCAAGTGCCTCTAACCATCCACATTGACCTTGTGTGTACAGGTCCACACAATTCAATCTCCTCAACTTGGTGTATGAGGTAGTGTTCTTGTGTATTGAAAAATGTAGAGGGTAGACACTTTTGCATTTCACACATTAGACGAAGAATTTTTCTCTTCCAATAATTTATATCTTCTTTATGGATTTATTTAGATGACAACAATCTACAAGTGATTCAAGGCGCAAATATATTAACGAGATTTAACAAAAATATATAGTATATTATATAACAAGTAAAACAAATAGAAATTATAAGATGTATACAACGAACTGAACAAATATCGTTACTTACCTCATGTATTTTCTGAGATCATATATAACTTGCTTGACATTGTTGTCAAAGTTGTCTGGGAGAGATAGAGGTAGAACGTACTGCAACAATTATAAAATGATCTTTTCATTATTTTTTCAAAAGTAGTAAATACAATACACTAAAAAGTACATGCATTATACAAGTGTATATAATAGACCAGGATAATTACCTTAGTGAAGGTATGCCAATCATGCGTTTTTATCCCTGGCCCAAATTCACCTTTCTTTGTTATTATATTGTTTATGTTCGCAGCAAATCCTGTGGGAAATTGAATTTTTTGTATGACTTCTTTTATAGCATTGCTTTGATGCTCTGTTAGTAACCAAGGAAGGGAACTTATATTAATTTGGTCTCCATCACTATTTATTTCAATGACATTTTTCATTGCATGATTGGCTTCCTAAATGCCACTACAAATTTTGACAATTTTTTCTTTGTCATGCCTTCCATCCAATATTTTCCATAATGTTTCTATTATATTCTTTCTAATATGCATTGTATCAAACAAATGCACAATTTTTAGCTGCTCATAGTAGGGCAACCTACTAAATTGTCTGGGATAACTTTTCAGTCCCTGTGGAAGCCGACCATTAATGCCTTGACGACCTTCATGAAGCATATAAGTTAAACAAATTAACAACGACAATCATTGTCAATTACAACATGAGTAAACACAACACAATAGAAAATATAAATTCAAAACATATCATATATGATAGATAAATAATTTGATCTGATGTATAACCTTGACGATTAATTCTATTATATTCCAACTTCCATAGGCGAGGTGTCATTCTTCGTGGTTTTGATGTAGTCTCCTCTTTCCCATTGAAAAGATGTTTTTCAATAGTTTGATACTTATGATTTCTATGGAGGAAGTGCCTATACTCATCAAACACCTGCTTTCCTAAACTTGTTGAACGATGAGATTTCATCTTTGGACCACAAATTGGACATGCAATTTTTCCCTTTGTTTGAAGACCTACAAGATCATATATAATTGGATTAAATATGTCAATTTTTATAATTATATATAATGAATATATTATTTTAAAAACATACATGATATCTACTTCATCAAATTGAATATTGTGAAAGTATAGTCGAACGTTCTAACATACCACAAAAATGTGTTAGCCCTAGGGCATCATGAATTGTCCATACAAGCATTGCATGGAATTGAAATTGTCTTTGTCCTATTGGTCTAGAGACGCCATACATAGTGATGCCATTCCAAACTTTAGTAACTTGTCGATAAGAGGCTCGATATATACATTCATATCTTTTAACTTGGTACTTACGAGTTGAATGAACATAAACATTACATAATTATTATAACCATTTGCAATATATATATATATATATATATATATATATATATATATATATATATATATATATATATATATATATATATATATATATATATATATATAATGTAAATGACTATTGAATGAAAAAAATATAAGTCATTATGCAACAAATAAGACAAATAAGATGCTACTACATTAAAGAAAATTGATGTAAACAAATACTTGGAACAATCATTGACAATATTATGTGCTCCCTCTTTATTGACATCCATGGAGGAATGTTATTGTTGATAACAAAAATAGGCCACAACGAGTAAATAGATCTCAGTTCTTCAAATGGATTGACACCGCCTGCTCCCAATGAAAGCTTGAGATTATGAGGTTATTCTTTAAAGTGTGGCCATTTTTCCTCCATGTCCCTAAATATAGAACTATCCACAAACATTCGAAGAATGTCATCTCCACTTCTATTTCATGCATGGTAATCCATAAATTGTGCTAAGCTTTCACACCTAAATAATCATTGCATACGTGGAATAATGAGAATCTAATGAAGAACCTTGCGAGACACCTTTTTTGTTAGTTGATCTATTTGATATCTACTGATATGACATTTCAGGCATTCTGTTGCAAATTCCTATTGTTTATGATATATAATATGATCATTGGGACATGCATCTATTGCTTGATACTCTATTCTGATATCTTTCATAATGCCAGATAAATCTCGGTATGAGCAAGGTAAAATATTTTATGGTGGTAACAAAAATTCACCAATCAATCTACAACAAAAAATAATTTGTTAATATAAAAAATATTAATGGTACATATTTCATCCTTTATTTACTAGTAATAAACTAACAACAATTAAAATAGATGAAAAAAGATGACATATATGACATACCTTAACATCCATGAGATTGCTATGTTTGATAAACTATTCATAACCTTCAAATTCAACAACAAAAATACAACAAAGAGAAGAGTTGTTTGGCAGCCTTCATAAAGGGGCTTGTATGCCTTCTCAAGTACAGGTAAATCATGAACATCGTCAAAGTCATCTCGATCATCATGATCAGCTCTACCACTAAATGTGTCATGGATCAATGTATTTGTTCCATCATCTTCAACTGTGTTTTCTGGTGCATGATCATCTTCTTCCATAGGATCATTAACTTCAACTTCGATATTCATAGCTCCATGTTCATCTGCTTGCAAAAACACATTCTCTGGGCCGTGATAATCCATATCATCTGCCCTAGGGTGCCCCACCTTTATAATAATGATAGACACAAATAAACCATGATCATGATCAAGTGATTATATATATATAATGTAAAACCGATATAAACATTTACAAATTCAATCAATATAAATATATATAATAAACAACTTACCAATGGACGATAATCATGCCCCCCTTCGACCTGACCATGCTACCTACAATGTTTCTCAGCCGTTGTGATTAAAAGTCATCTCATCTTTAAGATTTCCCATCACCCTTTCTTTTCAATCTAGCCCACAATCTATCAATTGTCTCTTCATTTTGTTCTAGACTAATATTATCTGACATGATTTTTCTTTACCAAGCTTGACTATTTAGATCTTCAAAAAATATCAAACTCACACTCCAATAATTTTTATTCATAGACAAGTAACAAAATCTAATAATTATGATATTTTACACCAAAAAAATTTGGCATGCAACCACCCTTGCAAAAGAGAAGATAGTCTGAAGTTAATGACCCCAAAAAACACTTTAAAATGCAATTTTACTATGATTTCCAACTGTTAAGACTCCTAATATCAGAATATTGAACTTGATTGCAAACTTCCTACAACGATAGAGGTAGCGAGGTACTAAGAGAAAGTGACCCATTCATAAGGAGCAACAAGTCAGAATCATCATTACTAATGTCAATACGAATTTATCGTTTTAGTTAAAGATGCAATGTGTCACTTCTTATGACAAGCTTATCCCTAGGGCCCTCAACATTGAGAGAGCCCTAATCACACAAGGAAGCACACACTAGTAGAATTTGGCAAATAAGTGACTAGGTGACTAAAAATTTTAGTCGCAACAACTAAAAATGACTAAATTCTGCTCATTTTTTGCAACTCAGCTATAAATGAGTAAACAAATTACTAGTTTGGTCATTGATTAAAAATTATTTAGTCACACAAATAAAAATGACTAAATAGTTAGTCATTTATTTAGTCACAATCCATTTGAATAAATCATTTAAGGAATCAAGAATATAGCTCTCCAAAATACTCTAAAACTTTAATAAACATGCCCTAAAACTTTTGTCAAAATCTTATTTTTAGGCATAGCCCACCATAATGGAGTTTTCTTTTTAATAAACATAGTCTAAAACCTTCGTCAAAACATTATTTTCAAGTATAGACCGCCAAAATGGAGAAGTGTTTTCGTAAAGAATAAAAGAGAACGGTGAGGAGATATGCGTGAAAGGAGGCATAGGATTCATTGTTGCTTATCTCATTCCTGCTATGCTCAACAAATCTTACATTGTTCCCTCTACTATTTGTAATCTAGGTATTTACTTGACATATATTTGCATAATCTCAAATTCCTTTAGAGGCTTTTGAAGTATCAATGTATCCTATACAGGGTTTAGAATGATTTCTTTTAATTAAAAAAATAAATAAATGATGTATTTCCCTGTAATTAGATAATGTGGAGATCTCCTAAATCTGCCCCAACACACTATCCTCTTTGTCACTGTATTCATTACTCCAACTACTAGGGTTTTGCATGTGACATCTTTAATATCTTCATGACCGTGGCTTTTAAATAGATCTCAGTTTTTGCTTTAATCCTTTTCATGGTAACCCTTGAGTTCTATAATCCACCTTCAATCTCTTCTAAGAATGGTGTCTTAAGCTAGACTGCATAGTATGCATATAAAACAAGCCCTTCATACTTGCCATTGTTCCAAACCACCACTCACTTCCTTGCTTAAAATGTTGCCTCCATAAGCATAATAGCATGTTTTAAAATCATGGTTTCCAGTGATTGACCATTAAGGTCACCACTTTCATCAAGATACAATGAGATTTTTGTCTTCAAACTCAAGGCATTATGCAAGATAACATTGTGAATTGTTTGTTGTGTATGATTTAATTTTCTTGCACATTTACTGCTTTGCTAACTTCCTTTAAGACTAGGTATTGCACCCTCAGCTACAATCTCAAACAACTCACTCACTATCACTTGAAGATTCCTTTCATGAGCATCCTTTTATAAAATCAAACTATGTCCTATAGACTGCCTACTTACTACAGGGGACTCATTGTTTCATGGTATTGTAGATCTTAAGATTCTTCAACCTTATTGACACTACTTCATAGTCCACAAGGTATTATTCACTATTCTCCCATCTTTGATGAATCTCAAAACACTGCTCAAACATGCAATCCACTACCTCCATTATACATTAATGGATATGAAGAAACATTAAACCTATGATTACCACTATTACTTCAATTGAACAGTCATTCCCTGATTGCATTTTCCTTGTCTAACACTACCAAAAGCATTTGAAAAACCCTTAAGGTCAGCAAGGAGGTAAGGAAACTCACTGTTAAAATATCCACTTTACTATGCAAGGTTTGAGCTTTATTATCTTGTCACTACTTAGCCTCCTTTTGACTGTCACATCTCAAGTGACTGTCATTCTTCTTACCGTAGATTGTATTTACAAATGTCACTAAGCTACATAGTGTGCTTGTTATTGGATACAATATTTAGATTGAAATATTTTGTTATTAGCTACAATGTCTCAATCTTTCTAGTATTGCAACCTCACTAATCTGCTAGAGTTATTGTTTATGTTTCTATGGAGGCCTAGGGTTTGTACCCTAATCATGCTCTTACCAATGCTTCTGTTGGCATTAAAAAACAACCTTAAATCTTGGGTTAGAAAATTAGTTGTCTTGACAAAGTTATGCTATGATCTTGGATTGTATCCTAGAGTGTGTGGGAAGCTTGTGTTTGATCATTAAGGTATGTAAACCTGATCAGGGAAATGTATCCTATATAGCATGGGTCTTGCTTTAATACTTTCCATAATGGTTATTAGCAGATCACATTATTATAGTTTGTGGTAACCCAAGATTGCATTCAAGTATGTAACAAACTTGGTTTGTAGTTTAAGCTATACACTTTTAAGTAACATTCATAAGGTTTAGAAAATCTTGATCACTCTCTAGAATAGCCCATTAAACATGGGTTGTTCTTGAATGCACTACATAATTGATATAACACAACCACTCTGCATATCAACCAGAGTTATCAACTCTTTATTGCAGCAAGAGGTAATCACTCTTCGATCATGCTATAATTACATCCTAACCTGTTAAACTTGAGACAACCTAAATGCACCCAATGATGATTGACACCTACATTATACAACTTGAATTAAATACATTATATGAGTGCCTCCATTTCTATCACAATGTAGCCACATTAAACTTGGGTCACACATGAATGCATCTTGTATTTGTTATAGAACAACTATGCCACATGACCAATAGAGTTATGGATCACATAATTACAGTCACAAGAATTTGTTCCTTGGTTGTGATCTTATGGTGATTCCACACAACAAAATCTGGACATGCAATTCTAAAAATCCTAAACCTCTAAAAATTAAATCTGATGAGATGTTGTTTTAAAATATGATTTTCAAACCTAGAACTACAAATCTGACTTCACAACTAAATTCTGCAAAAAGACAATGACTACCCTCAACTTGGCGATATCTTCTTGAATTTTTTCTAATTTTTCCCAAGAAAATCATCCTTAGTTCTCCACAAACTGTCTCAAGTAGAGAAAAACACTGTCACAATAAATCAGTGAACTCACTTTTCTTTATGTCGGCCACAATTTGACTTTTTTCTTTTTTTTCATGTTTGTCAAAATTTCGACGAAACTGATAGTCCAAATTTTGACGAAACCCAGGTTTGTCAAAATTTTGACCAACATCGGGGATAAACTTTCAAAAAATTGAAAATTACACATAAAATTTTACAAGCACCGGATGATACATCAAATTATACATATTTTGTTAGACATTTTGTCGGATTTTGTAGTCAAATGATTTAGTGTTTCTCTTTTCCATTGTTTTGCAAGCCATCATAAGGGATCAAGCCGGTTGAATGTAGCACAGATCAATTCTTCATGTTTGGGTGTGAAAGAGGACCATGCCTAGCATAAACCTACCTATCGGGACATGTTGGAGTAGTTAGTTCGATCACATGAATTACAAACTGAAAGTTTCATCACTTCGCAACTTTATGTTGCTTCAATTTGACACTTTTTCCATCAAGTAAAAATTGGACACCATAGGAAAATGACTCTGAAATAACAAAAACTGAGAGAGGTTATTGTAGAGGGGCCCAAAAAAATCCTATAGGTTCAAAAGAAGAGTTCGTAAACATCACGGTTTTTGATTAATGACCCATCAAAGTCTGCTTCCCTTTTGCAGTTTAGAATCGGCCCAGTTGAACATAGCTCAAAGCAATTCTACGTGTTTGGGTATGAAATAGGACCATTCCTAGCGTAAACATACCTATTCAGATGTGTTGGAATAGTTTTTTTGGTCACACGAGTTGCAGAATGAAAGTTGAACACTTTACAACTTTGCATTGCTTGCATTTGACACTTTTTCCATCAAGTGAAAATCTGCTGCCACGGGAAAACCATTCTGAGATAGCCAAAACCGAGAGAGATTTTTGTAGAGGATCCTAACATGATCCTGTAGAATCAGATGAGAAGTTTTTAAGCATCATGGTATCCCAATAACATGCTGAAGTTTGCTTCCCTTTTGCACTTTGGACCGTTAAGGGATCGGTCTGGTTGAACGTAGCTCAGAGTGATTCCGCATGTTTGGGTGCAAAAGAGGACCATGAATAGCATAAAAATACCTATTCAGACATGTTGGAACAATCCATTTGGTCACACAAGTTGCAGAACAAAAGTTGCACCACTTTGCAACTTTGCACTGCTTGCATTTGACACTTTTTTGATCAAGTGAAAATCCGTTGCCATGGGAAAATGACTCCGAGATAGCAAAAATAAAGAGAGGTTTTTGTAGAGGGGCCTAACACGATCCTGTAGGATTAGATGAGAAGTTTCTAAGCATCACGGTATCCGAGTAACAATATGATGAAGTTTGCAGCTATTTCACACTTTGGACTCTTAAGGAATCGATCCAGTTGAACGTAGCTCAAAGCAATTCCACATGTTTGGGTGTGAAAGAGGACCATGCCTAGCATAAAAATACCTATTCAGACACGTTGGAATAGTCTATTTGGCCACATGAGTTGCAGAATAAAAGTTGCACCACTTTGTAACTTTGCACTGCTTGCATTTGACACTTTTTCCATCAAGTGAAAATCTGCCGCCACAGGAAAACCATTCTGAGATAGCCAAAACTAAGAGATATTTTTGTAAAGGGGCCCAACGTGATCTTGTAGGATTAGACGAGAAGTTTTTAAGCATCACGGTATCTGAGTAACAACATGCTGAAGTTTGCAACCATTTTGCACTTTGGACTCTTAAGGGATCGATCTGGTTGAACGTAGCTCAAAGCGATTCTGTGTATTTGGGTAAGAAAGAGGACCATGCCTAGTGTAAACATACCTATTTAGACATGTTGAACAGTCCATTTGATCACATAAGTTGCAGAACGAAAGTTGCACCACTTTGCAACTTTGCACTACTTGCATTTGACACTTTTTCCATCAAGTGAAAATCCACCGCCACGGGAAAACCACTATGAGATAGCCAAAAAAAAGAGAGGTTTTTGTACAGGGCCCCAAAATAATGCTATAGGATTAGACGAGAAGTTTCTAAGCATCACAATATTCGAGTAACATGTTGAAGTTTGCAACCATTTTGCACTTTAAACTCTTAAGGAATCGATCTAGTTGAACGTAGCTCAGAGAAATTTCGTGTGTTTGGGTGCAAAAAGGACCATGAATAGCATAAAAATACCTATTCGGATGCATTGAAACAGTCCGTTTGGTCACATGAGTTGCAGAACAAAAGTTGTACCACTTTGCAACTTTACACTGCTTGCATTTGACACTTTTTCCATCAAGTGAAAATTCACCACCACAGGAAAACCACTCCTAGATAGCCAAAACTAAGAGAGGTTTTTGTAGAGGTGCTCAACACAATCCTGTAGGATCAAACAAGAAGTTTCTAAGCATCATGATATCTAAGTAACAACATGTTGAAGTTTGCAGCTATTTTGCACTTTGGACTCTTAAAGGATCGAGCAATTAAGGAGTTCAGAAGGTAGTTAGATCCGTTGGGAAATTTTAGTTTGAAGTAGAAACATTATAAATATATAGTAAATACTCGATGAGAGGGGGATCTTGAAGATTTGAAGCAATAAAAGTTAATTAGTATTGCTTTTTATCATATTTTTTGTATTTTTCCATTCTTGGCAGACTTGTACAATCTCATACAAGGGTGTTTTGACTTGCAAACTATGGAAATCTCTTATAGCATGTGTTAACTTGCATTTTCAGAAGTTTTTAGAGTCTTATTTTAAATTTGTGGAGTTTTATCGCATATTTTCTTAATTTGCTCTGTTAACCATGTTTTTGGGGTGTTCAAAGTCACATGAATGTAATTTTTTTCCCATTCCACCCCCTGTGACTATTGTGATTGTTGGAATGGGATTGTTTTAGTTGGGAATAGGTGGTTTCAAGCTTGATTGTGAAGGGGAGATATGATATTGTGTTGGGTGTGATGCCCTAATGTGAAAATATGAGTTTTCCTCACGAAAAGTGGAGGTTTTGGTGGGCCAAAGTGAGTTTTGTGAGAAGGAAAAATTATTTCATGTTTGATTAAGCTTGTGCAGATGAATTCAAACTTGTTTGAAGAGGTTTTCTATTTTGGGTAGATTGGGAAGTGACTTTTTCAATAAACCCCTAGGGTTTTGGCTAAAAAGTAGGGTTTTATAGATTACCCTTTGTACGGTGGTATGTTAGAGGTTTGATTGTGGTTTTAAAGGTTTTGACACATTTAAATTGCTTCCCCAAGGTTTGTTAGGGTTTTGATAAGTTTCAAGTATAGTTTCTTTGGAAAAAGAGGCTAATTAAAAGTTTAAAATGGTGAAAAGGTGAAATTTGAGTGCTCTAGTCTGTAGTGATCATAGGTGGATTTTGAGTATGTCAAATTTTGTTCAAATGGGTCCCTAAAGAGGTTCATGTCGTGGACTGATGAAGTGTGATTGAGATAAGTTACCCGATTGAGTTGATTCCCGGTGCTACAAGGAAAAAAAGTGATTTTGAAGAAATGATGAAATTGTGAGGAGTTTGTGGCCTGACAGTTGTGTTTGCAGATTGGAATTGTGACTTTGTGTGTTGCAGGCCTCCCCCTATTGCATCAATCCACAAACCATCATATTGACTATATCACATGACCTTGTACATACATTTTACATTTCAAAATTCAATTTTTACATTTAAAAACTAATCAACAATCAAAGTATAAAGTTCTCTACAATCCACACAAGCTTGAAACAAAAAAGGAAAAGTGCTGAAAATATAGAAAACATCATCCTTTATTTACTAATTTTGTAATTGTGCAATTAATGCAAGTTTTGCAGTTTTACACCAAATGACATCTTTTGTGCAATATCACTTCTCTAATCACCTAATGACCTCTTTGAGACTTTGAATACATTACATATGATCTTCACATGACCTTTTTCACATGAGGCATTTACAGAACAAGGTGATACTGCACCAAACATGAACTCCAAAATTATAATATTTGAGTAAATCTCATTACAATGCCTTAGGAACTTCATTCTCACAGATCTTTTACAATGTCACTCATACATTCAAGATTCTCTTTAAATTTCTACATCATAGGTGCTCATTATGAGGTTAACTTCAATTGAGTAACTTGAGTTTCCCTCGCTAAGCTTCACACGATCTTTTATAATGGCTTAAAATCAGAATTAAGATTTCTCAAGATCATCAAAATAAGGATGTTGCATTGATTTTTTGGCTGAGATTCTCTTCGATGGCTCATAAATCAACATTTTCTGCAATGAGAGACCAATCAATTTTTAGTAGTTCACTTACAAATACACAAAGTAAAAGAGAAAAAGAAAGAGAATCCAAAATGGAAATGAAATGAAAATAGATGGAAGGAACTTATAGATAGGCATGCCAGTCTCTCAACTTAGTCACTCCTAGTCATACATCTTCACCACGAGTTCTAAGATACCTATTGCACACAACACCTCTCATGAATAGAGTAAGTTGAAATTTGAGATGCTATTATAATGTCTACATTAAGCTGCTCATGATAAGGTTAACTTCAAATGAATAACTTGAAATTCCCTCACCAAGCTTTTCACACACTTTTGTAATGGCTTAAAATCATGATTGAGATTTGTCAAGATCATCAAAATAAGGATGTTGCATTTCTTTTCTGGCTGACATTCTCTTGGATGTCTCATAAATTTGCATTCTCTACAAGGGGACACCAATCAATTTTTAGTAGGTTACTTACAAGTAGGAAAAGTAAAATAAGATGATAGCATTGCCATCAAAAAAATTAATGCGCATACAAGTATAAATTAATAAGAACTGATGTGCATATTTACAAATTAATCCAATGTACCATCTGGGTCTGTTCTGCTCTTTATTGTGTCCAATATTTTATCATGGTCAGACTCACAGACCTTCCACAAGACCTTGTTCAAAGGTCTACGCCCATATTTGGTCAAACGAACATTGGATGCCATGACAAGGTTTGAGTAATGAAGAATCTTACAATGCGTGTCAAATTCCTGAAACAACCAATGTTTAACATTCTTATGTGGGTACCTTCTAAGCCACGTTCTAGTAACAACAACTGAGCCTGTAGGGTATTCAATGTTTTCTCCATTTATAATTGGGGCTTCCAATTTCTTGTTGGCCTCAACACAATGACACAAGTAATAGTACATTCCCTCTTCATTGTTTTCATCTGCAATAACTGCAAAAAATTTCCCTGCATTGATATGTGAAACAAATCTCTCAAAATTAGTCAACATTACAAATACACTACAAAGTAATATAACAATATGGAATTTCAAAAACTAAGAAAGTAGATATATTACTTGGTTGAACTAAATCTGATACATGGTCAAAGTCGATCGATGATTCCATCTATGTTAGTTCCAATGTTGTCAGAGGGAAATACATGTGAAGTGGGTTGAGATAACTTGTCAACCATTTGTAAACCCACTCCCCTGACTCACAATCATTCCAGGCTTGCATTGCAATGAAGAAAAAAATAATGCCATCTTCCATGTATGAATACTCCATGAACCTGCACTTGAGCTAAGGAAAGAGTGTAGCTCACTCGATCCTATTAGTGTACAACAATCCTCATATGGTGCAATGTTAGTATCATCCATCAACCAAAAATACCTACGAATTGAAGATGCACCTTCATTACCTGGACCCATCAAAGCATTACACCACTAGACAATTGATCTTACATCTGTCAACTTTGCACTGTCTTTATACTTTAACTCTTCTTGTGCTAATGCTCTTTTCACGCATGCTCCTGCACCATCATGCTCTCCCTTTCCATGCCTAGCCTCACAAAAGTTCCACATATGTTGTACACCTGTAATTACATGCATCCTACTCAACTAGTAGAACATGCATGAGTTCTTGAACTGTGTTGCACAATTATCCAACCATATGATATGCCAACCATATGTTATGCCTCTCTGAGCAAAATCACTATAGAACATTTGGAAGCAACCTTGCATGAACTCTAGAGAATGTGTGTGACCATCACTAATATAAAAGTGATACTCCCTCAATACCTTCCTTTGGTCCTCTATACTATCAGCTGCATGAATGAATCCTATTTGCACAAATATCGAAACTTGTGTGGAGTTGTAATACTATGAATGCACCTCACGCTATGGCTATAAAATGTAGTTCTTAGCAAAATCAACCACTGATACTATGCTACCAACTAGAAAGGTGTCCTTGCATAGCTTGAATTGAGTTTCCATCCATCGAGCTCTATGGATATGCCTTGTATACTCATACACTATATTGTCACAAAACATGGACATAAACTGATACATTGGAATCTTCTGAACAACCAAATCACACATTTTTGCTTAAGACCCATCTTTTGTAGTGTATGCCACCATTTTATACCTCCCAAACTCTACTAGTTTTTTTCCCACCTCATCTAAGCTTTCCATATGTTGACATACTGACATACGCTGCAAGTCACTGAAACGCTCGCATGAACCATCCAAGCATGTTGTCCTGTAGAATATTTGGGCATCCTCTATTTCACATAATTTTTTTGATAAAAAATCTCTTGAAGATTTTGGTGGGGATTCTATGCCACAATCCTACAAAACATTTTTAGTATGCAAATTACAACATATAGAATGATAAACATCATAATAGTTAGAGAATTCAATATGTAGTCTACAAAAACAAGTAGTGCGTGTGTGATTTATCTTGACATAAATAGGTTTAGGAATTTCAAAAAATCTTTGACAAATACTAATTTGAGGATAATCCATTTGAAATTTATGAAAAAATTGGGTTTGAGTCATATCCAAAAAATGCTTTGGATGTGGCTCATGGTTCCGACTACCGATTCTCCTTCTTAACACATCCCTTTGATTCAGAGATGGCATTGTGTTATTCTTCCAATACTCTTCAATTAGTGTTCTCAATGCCTCAACAATTTTTTTATCTTTTTGTGGCTATCTCCCTGAGAATGCCCATAATTCATTTGAATTGGTGCCCTCAATTCTTTGCCGCATTTGAATGACTTTTGATAAAGTTTTTCTACTAATTCTCATTTGTTCACTCGTCTTTCTAATGAAACTAGCTCTCTTTGTTTGACTGCTTACCAAAGTTGATGTAATGACACATCGTGTGACATTACTATCCTTTGAGCATGAGGTCTTACCCACACTCTCATATGAATCCATTAGATTCTTTGCAATAGTGTTTTCACTTGATGCATTCAATGTTCTCAACCCTAGAGTCTTCATGATGTCTCTATACTTTATACCCTGCATCATTTCAACAAATAGTTGGCATCTTGCGGTCTCATTTAGCCTTTCAAAGTATAATTTCCAAATCTTATCAGTATATCTTCTACAAGTGTGTGCTAGAATCTTACCTTCCATGTGCTGCAAAATATCCTCATCAATATTAATCAAATACTTTGGATTTCTATGCAAAATTCTAGGTGGTGTTCTCCTAGGTACATACATCTCAACATTAGGAATTTCATCAATATTTAATTGAGGTGGGCTAGATTGCGTACCTTCGATCAATGGTGGAGTAGAAGACATACCTTGAGGTTCTCGTGGGGATGATGGCATACCTTCTTCATCAAATCTAAGTGATGATGTACTCTCAACTTGAGATGCGCTAGATGGTGTCCAACCATATTCACTTGTGATAGAAGGTGTCCCTCCATATTCACTTGCGGTAGTTGGTGTCCCTCCATATTCGCTTGTGCTTAATGGTGTCCCTTCGTATTCACTTTCCGTAGAGGGTGTGTCTCCAACTATAGTATTCAAATCTGTCTTAGCATAATGCTTTCGCATTTGTGCCCTTTGTGCTACCAAATCCTGTTCTCTTTTTGACGATTGAAGTTCCTCTTCAGTTGGCTTATTTTCGTCAATAGTACCCAATTTCTTCTTTTCACAATATGCCACCACCCATTCTCTCTCCTTTGCTTTGAAGGTTTCATACTCTTCATCTGTTAGTTTATTCCTTCTTCGTTTCTTTGGCATGGTGGGTAATTTTACTTGTAGCATGGTAATGAGATGAATATCAGTTCCTAAAGTATTTGTCCATTCAAATAAATGAAATATATGTCATTCAAGGCTTCATAAAAAATACTTATAATCATCTTGTACAAGACTATTTCTAGCATATACAAAGGTGTTGCAGGGTCTGGTTTGTTGTTTCAGTCTGATCATTTTGAGTTGGTTGGGGTCTTCACCACCTAGGTTGCAACCATGCTGCCCCTACCTTCTCAACCCTACCCTATTGGCAAGCTATCCCACTCACTAGCTTGCCAATGCGGTAGGGTTGAGAAGGTATGGGCAGCGTATGCCTCATATAATCACTGCGACACCCCATTTCTATGAGGCATCGGCGCTACCTTCTCAACCCTACCGCATTGGTAAGCTAGTGGAGTGTTGGAAAGCTAGCTCACTCACTAGCTTTCCAATGCAA
>VDFB02183693.1:0-16573 GCA_007258455.2 Sequoia sempervirens
GTAGAACTTGGGGATTTGAGATCCTCTGCATGTAAGAAGCTCCATTTTCTGAATAATAAAATTATTCTCTTGTTTGTGGGTTATTTTCTAAGTCTCAGGTTGTGCCCTCATCAGAAGGCCATGCAAATTCTTGAATTTGTAGAGTTTGTCATTTTAATAAATAGTAATCTTTCTTGATTTCAATATCATAATGCAAATTTATTATCTTCTTCATATTTTTTTGCGATGTAGAGTTTTTGTATGAGTTTATTGATATGTGAGGATTGATGTAACTCATTGGTGTTCCCAATCCTCGATCTGCATCAAAATGCATTTAAGAAGAGGTTTCTGGGATGGATCATCTATTTTTCATGTACAAAAGAATGAGGAGACATGAAAAATTAAAAAATAAATTACACTATTAAATTTTTCGTAACTTCATATTGGTGTATTTTTTAAATTTCAATATTTTTTTTGTATTTGGGAGATCGATTTATTAGTCTAAATCTATATTAGATAGAGATCAAGTAATATTACCAAGTGTATGATTTTGACACTATTATGGTGTTTATATTAATGAAAATAACTATAAATTTTTATGTAAGAGCTAACACACACTCAAATCATTCACAAACACCTTCTAAAATAATGGATATCCTCCCTTCAATCAAATTGAAAATGAAGATCATATTTCAAAGGAAATATGTTTAAAACCCCAAAAACTCACTATTTGCATAACACTGTGTTATTACAGCAAGTAGAAACTTAAATCAAATCATCCAAACACAACCTAGATGGGGTAACATAATAAAAAAACCATAAATAATCTCAAATCAAACATGCAATGACATGCATAAGAAATAACTCCATATGTGTGTCTCAAAATGGGAAAAAAATGCACTGTTTGCTCTTAAAATCTGCAATAAATGTGTTTATTACAAGTGCATAAGCTTGTTGGATTTACAATAAACCTTTGTATATCTGATACAACACCATTTAACCTGCAACATGTGCTTCAACATCAACCTTCCATCAACAATCTAAAATTTCAGTTCTCCAATATTCCCAAGAAGAAATTTCTACATCTTAGGAGATACTTCTCCAAAAATCTAGAAAAGCAACCTTTGAATTTGACAAGCTAGGACTTAAATACTGCATTCAACCCTATCTCTCTTGTAACTCCTCATTCTCCACAACCCAATCTGGTAAAAATCCTCATAAAGTACATTAAATGAACATATTAAAAATATTAAAAGGCATCTTTGAACCCACTTTCATGAAATTGCCAAAATTGGTTGACAAAGTTCGGATTCCCACTCCACTCAATAGGATCCAGAATAGCAAAAAGCAAACAACTCAATCTTGGGCACCCTTTTTTTATTTTTTATCATTTAGGAAATAATTTATGAGTTATGACAAGTTGTAACTCCCAAATCTCATGCCCAATAAGGCATTTTTGAATTTCAAGTTTAAAATTGCCTCCTTAATTATCTCCAACACCAAAAATTGCAACACTAATAAAGACCAATTTATTTAATCTATAAATTTGGCCTAATATTGCAAGTTATTTCTCCAAATAAACAATTACCAAACCTTAAGAAAATTAAAAATTAAAATGCATTCTTTTTGTTGATGCAAGATTGTTTTCACAATCCATTATGCTCCTACATCAAATTTTCTATTGTCATCAATTATTCTTGACGTGAAAATTCTATAATAATTAATCCATCTAGCATTTGTAATAATTCATTCAAGGAAGACCATTCAAAATTGTATAGCATTGTTCCAAGTTTCTATTGTTAATTGATATCATGTTGGAAGAAATAGTTAAAGTGTATTAAATGAATGCTGTATGTGTTTATCTAGTGTTGTGTGAGTCGTTGAGTGTGAATAAAAAATGAATTTGTTTGTGATTTTGTAATAGAAAGGAATGTATGTAAATCAACCAAAATTCTTATGAAAATATAAAAGAATCATGTTATTGAGTTAATTATCAAATATTTGTACTAATTATAGATGAAGTAGCCTAAATACATTTGCAATTTACTTGGCTAACCATTTTTTGACTACAATTAGATAATTTTTAAGCTTAGCATCTACACATACTAGATAAAACAGCATTAAAATACCTCCAATAGAAGATAAGAGGACAACCAAGTTGTTAATTTACTCAGCTAACTATTTTGTTGATGAGTTAGTGGATTGTAAAAACAAATTCATTGGGAAGTTCAACCTATCATGAACCCCAAAAAACCGCTTAAGTCCATTAAGCATGTTTTTAAATTTTTCCAATCCCTTTAATGAGCATCTTTAATCTCATTTTTTACATTTGAAGTAATGCATCCAAGATGTAAGTGTTTTGGCTCTTGGTGGAGAGAGTATGTTTTCTTGGCTGTCAATTCCTCAAAAGAGCTCACTTCTCATTGTCCCCATAAATAACACATTGAAGATGGAGTTGATACATTAAAGTACGTAGCTTGTGTTATGTGTGAATAAACCCCAAAAATAATTGAGTTACAAATATCATGTCAAACATTTAACAAAAGTAAATATCACTTAAAATTTCATAAATATATAGAAAAATGTGTAGAATAGTTGGACAAATCTTTATAAATAAAGACAATTTTGAATATTTTGTGTAAATTTTATAACTTGTAGTTTTCCACATTACAAAATAAAAATAGTTGAGAAACTAAGAAATTTTAGTATAAAATTTAAGATGATTTGATGTGAATTATGAAGTTGATTTGTTTTCAAGTCTATTAGGGACCCCACACCATTAAATGTTTATGTAGGTACCTTTATTAATTGAAAGATGACCTCACACCATTAAATGTTTTTGTATGTGCCTATATTAATTAGAAGATGTCCCCACACCATTAAATGTTTGTGTACATACATTTATTAATTGGAAGATGTCAAATGGAAGTAAGAGTATTTATGTGAACATGTGCTATTGAGTATAGAGGATATAGACTTGTCTTTATGGTAGCCTTGGGAGAAAAAAGTGATCAAGGGGATGCCTCATTGGAACATATTTGAATTTTTTCCCTTCTCAAAAAGGGTGGCTATTGTAAGCTTTCAGACATTTAATTAATTTAAAGAGTATATGTTTTACTTTCAAAGAGTCCCCTAATTTGACCAAGTTGTATTTTGTTACAATTATAGTGTCCTTTATTTTACCTTGAATGATGTAGGTATACCTGTATTTGTGAAAATTTATTGGTGTTTTAATAGCATTTATAAGTTTTTTATTTTCAGCTTTGTACATCTAGAGATTTAATCCCTTTCCATATGATTAGATTTACCACTTCCATCTGCCATCTTAATATTAATTTATTAAATTAATGTATTATATTTACTCATAATGGTAAAGATGTTTGAATTTTAATAATTAATCTTTATCTTTCACGCTATTAAATCTACAAATTAAAATAAATCACGGCTAATTTATTTAATTTAGTCATTCCTTTTGATTTAAATCAATTTAAAATCTTCTTTTCTCTCATATGGCATCATCGTAACGCTCTAATGCAGTTAATTTAATTAATTCATGATTATGATGTGCGATATAACTTATTAGAGATTAATGTCACATTCTCCTATATTTGCCACTTGCCTCTAATTTTCCATTAATTAGCCTAATCCAATGTTTTCACAACCTTAACCAAGGTCATTAGCTAAATTTAACACCACTTTTTGGTCAATTCTTCCATTTTTCCTTTTTGGATATTGACCCCCTTTCCCATGTGAATTTTTAATTCACATTTATTTGTCCTAGGTTCATCTCCTTTATATGTGAATTTTTAATTCACATTCCATTCTTCCAAGGCTTCTAGAACCTTGGACTTGTCACAATCTCCACATGTGACCAAGTCCCACCTTTTTGGAGCCCACCTTTTACCCTCTAGATCATCTTAGGAATGTGAATTTTTAATTCACATTTATATCCTCAACCACCTTTCATTTTCCCATGTAGATTTTTGAGGAATTCTAAAATTCCTCAAATGTCTCTTTCACTCCCACTTGGGGACAAGAAATCCCTTTTTAGTGGAAATCTCCTCAATCCCCAAGGTGCATGTCCTTTTTCCACCTCATGTACTTTCTTGACACCTCATTTACACCTCATATCCTCTTGTCCACTTCACCCTCCACATGTCAAGATGTGAGGGCTTGTGGGTTCTCAACCCACCATGGCCCTTCATCTTGGCCTTGTTGGATGCATCTTGACCGTTGAATTATCTAGAGAATTCAAATTCTCCTATAAATACCCCCTCCTCAAGGGCATTTGCACAGTTTGAGCAACTACATGCTGCCAATTTGAATCCCCAACCCTTTGCCATCATCTAGCCATCTTTTTAATCATTTGCCCATCTAATCTTACATTTTAGTCATTCAAACAATCATCTAAGGAGCACACAATCAATTCCAAACAAGGGCCAATCAAAGAGATATCGACAACAAGGGAGGTAAAATTGTTTGTGTTTCATTTTATTAAGTATTCATTTGGATTTATATATCCTCTTTTGGCTAATCTTGAGGTGTCCTTGGTATTTTTGTCATTCACATTTCTTAGTCATTTAAGCACATTTAGAATAGTATAGATATCAGGTATCACACAACCAATAGTTCTTTTAATGTATTGAGATTTGGGGGAATTTGTTGTTTGCACCATAGTAGTTGTTGGCCATGATGATTATCTATTGGGTCCCTCTGATTCATATAATTTGTTATGTGAATTTCTTATAAATTATGTTTATCTTTCTAGTGATGTAAATATGTGTGTGAGAGAGAGGGGGATGGGTGTGCACGGGCTATTCTTGTTACTTCCCAAATTGTGAGGTTACTATTTACTATTACTAGATAGGGTAAATGTGAATGTGATGTGAATTTTGGAGATGAAATAATCCTTGTACCTTGTTATCAATGTGAATTTTATCTCTCATTTGATGTTGTTTCATTTGATGTTATCTCAATTGGTGTTATTCATGGTGAAATAATGCATATATGTGAATAAATGGTTATTGAATTGTGAATATTCTAACTTTTGAAATGTTTATGTATACTGCTTATGTTATGAACATGTGACTACCAAAGTGTGTGTCAGTGAATGCAGGTATATGAACCATTGCTCTAGGGGGAGGGGAAGTATCACTTGGAAGAGGAGCTTGGTCGGTTAACCGGTAAAGTAAACTATCTGAGCATACACACACGTCACGTTAGATTGAGTGAACTGAGTTAGTTTGTGTTGATATATGTAAGTCATCCGTAACATGTATGTTGCATTAGGAGTCTTGTCTCCTTTTGTATGCCTTATGAGTAATGTTTATCTATGTATCTGTCTTGTGATATTATGATCATAATGGTTGTAACGTAAATGGATGTAAGTGAAATAGATGTGGACATATATTGATCAGGGGACAATTTTAGAGTGAAAATTGAAGTGTTCCCAATACTCGATTTTAGCTTCATCAGAAAGAGAATGACGTCTTGGTTCCAACGCAACTTGAACGGGGCGAAAAGGACTCCGTTTGTGCAAGTTACGGCCAGTCAAACTTCCAGTCAAACTGGCTTCAGGGGCGTCCAGAAGGTGAAAAATAATCATCTCAGAAATCAATGGAACCGTCATCGAAGGAAGCATTTGAGGCGATTTTAAATGACGTTCTTTTCGATGAAATCGATGTCGTATGCTCAAGATACAAAAGCGATCCAAAGTTAGGTTGACTTGAAGTCACGGAAGATAGCGTCATCTATCGCGGCGTGCCGATCCGTCTTATGCGGATTATACATGGGTGAATTGACCTAACCTGCATTGGCATGTAGTGGATGGAGTGCCTTTTCATCGGCCCGGGTGACATGTGTCCGGTGATGCGATGTGACATCCGCGATCGGCATATCGTCGATGATCGGTCGGCTTCACCGTCGGTAGTCAGCGAATAAGAGCTACCGACGCGTGGATGGCTTAGTCAGCACCATCGGCGAATAGAACTTCCGGTTGCGTGGCTCACGATTAAATCTGAGGCATCGCGTCGGTAGGCACATCGTCGAAGTTCGGCCAATAGCGGCTTGACCGCGTGGCATCCTCACCCGGTCTTCGGGAAGTTGATGCGTTTAACCAAAAGTATCGCGGGTTAGTTGTGCATAGCGCTATCAATAGTATATGTCAGGCGGTTTTTTTTATTGTTTGTATTTGTTGGATATGGGTGGTAAAACGTGGCCGGCGAGGTTGGAACCGCCGACCACCGTTCTAACAAAAGTAACAACCACCGGTAGGCCGCGTGATACGACTTGACTATATACCGGCCATGTTTTATTTTGTGGTATAACGGTTGGCCGAATCTCTAACAAATGGCTAAATAAGCCAAAACAAACAAAATACACCTAAACCATCTGAACCAAAAAGATTGTAAAGAGAAAAATAGCCAGGGTACGAGTTGGTAAGGAGGTTATGCAATTAATTTTGGTGGTTAAGCCTAATTAGGCAAATTTTAAGTATAAAAAGAGGGGTGTAGGCCTTGATTTTCCAAGTCTAGGTGGTGAGAATGAGAGAATGCTCGGAAGATGATTGTAATTGTTCCTGTACGTCGAAGTTATGTTGTGATATCGATGTGCTTGAAGGGAATGATGCTGTCGCAATTGTAACTGATTTTGGAGTATAATTGGATCGGTCACTCGTTGGAAGGGCAGGAGGCGATATTCCTTGGAATTTGAACTCGGGTTATCAATTGTGTTTTTTCTCCTCTTATCTTCTCTTTTCACATTTAGGTTCATTATCTTGGCATTTATATTATGTTCATTTGATGTTTGAGCATTTTTATTATGTAATTATTTATATTTAAGCATTGTATTAAGTGATATTTTACATTCGCATTATGTAGCAATTTTCCCTAGATCTATATAGATCCTTATATACATCTATATAGTATATACACTTATCCATAGAGATATGCATATTGATACAAACGTACGTTGGAAAATGGATATGCTCATACAAATGCATCGATATGATATACCTACACATACGTGAACATAGAAGTATATACAAGTATATATATATATATATATATATATGTATATATGCACACATCCTATATTATGTGGATATTATTATTATTATTATTATTTCCTTCTAAACATATATATATACTAAGGTATATATATATATATATAATATATATATAAAAGCTATAAACACACACACACACACACACACACATATATATATATAATAAAATGTATATAATTTAATTTAATATCAATCTCTCAATTTTTGAAATTGAATTATTTCCTAATTGATTCTCAACTTAGGAAATAGACTGATTTCCTATTCACTAAAATATTTACCATTCAACTATGAAAATTGATTTATTTCCAAAAGAAATTGATTTTTGTCTTTTAAACTATGGTGATCAAAATATATTGAATTGAAATATTTATGAAGCTTATCATTTGAACTTTGGAAAATCAATTTGGGGAAATAAATTGAATGACATCATTCACGTATTAAGCCTTGATTGAGGAATTCAAAACAACATGGCTCTGAGGAATCACACATCACCTGGCAAGGGAATGCACAAAGAGGAAACAATTGTAAGGTGTTTAAAATGCGTTTTGACCAAGTCTTTGGCTAAGAACAAATCCAACACAGCCTAAGAAATAGGTTGTGTGTCCACTGAATTGAAATGAATTTTTCTTTACATATGAATCACTCGCCATTATATGAAATTGTGCCACATCTAGAAGTGCAACTTGTAGGTGTCGACTGGATTAAATTCTCCATGTGCATTGGAAATGGTCTTCACAATGCTGTCAAGAATATATGGTCGACTCATCCTGAGAACTACTGAGTATGGCAAGGAAGGGACACCACCTTTAGAATTGAATAAATCAAACTATAGTGGTGGAAAACTACATGTCAAAACTAATGAAAAATTGTTGGAGGCAGGGGCTCTATAAATAGTCGCCCAATCTTCATTGTGGAATATATTCTTGATTCAATCAATTGGACTCATTCACTCATTTTCTTCTAATTGCACTCATTCTCTGAGAAATAAACAAAGTTCATAATTCCATCTTTTATATTTGAGACTTCTGAATTTATATATCTTACCTAGTTGTAAGAATTAACAACTTTCCATCATTTCTGAGTGACTATTTGACAAGGCGTATTATACCAAAATATACACCAACTGTTAATTAATTTTGTGTAATTACTAGTTTTGATTATCTGAATTTGTGTGAGAAAAAGAGAATCCTTGAGAGGGAGCTGACATATACCTGAGGTATTGGAAATTTTTGTTTGAGCAAAAGTGAAGGATGTGTCATCAACAATCCATGGATTCACTCATAGTTTGTGATTACAAATCTGAGTTGTTTGCCATATGTGTATATTTCTGAGTGACATTATCTACAGTCATTCATTATTTTATGAGTGACAATTGATACAATCAACTTTCATATTTCTAAGGGACATTAGTATTCATCAGTGTTCACATTTTTTAGAGTAGTTTACATTTTTAGAGAAACGTATTCTACCCAAGGAATACGTTAGTTCTACTACTATTTTCTGAGAGTGGAAAAGGGGAAATCTTGTGAGGAAATTATCATCATTTGGAGAAACTAGAAACTAGATTGAGCTAGAAGTAAAGAAATTTTTTTCTTCAATTTGGGAAAAGTGTTTATAGGCATGGGATATTCTTCTACTATTCTTTTTCAAAGATTTCTATACTATTTGAAAAGTATTTCTATTTGTGCATAAAAGTCATCTTTTGGAAAAAGGAAAATGAAGCAATTCTAGCTATGTTTTACATGTAAATGTAATGACCTCCATAATAGGAGAATGTTGTTTGCATTGATACTATTTGCTAAGCATGATTTCTTTTGGATAAGAAAATTTGAAGCCTTAGGCAACTTTTATAATGTGTTTTTAAGTACTCCATGATAGGAGAGACTACTTGATGTACACATTTAATTATACCACTAGTAGTACAACATGGGTATTTAATTATACTATATATGTTTGAAATGGGATGTAATATGTTTGTATTTACTCTGTAGTAGGATAAGAATTTTTGTCACTAGTATTATATACTAGGTTTCATTGATCATATACAACACATGTATGATACACTTAGCGAAGTTATTTATTTATCTAGGAAAGTTGGTGTTTACTCCTAGGAGAGGGTATCTAGTATGGGAGAGGGATTGATATATTTACATGCAAGTTGAGTTATCCAAGTATGTAGGATATCTAGGATGATGGATTATCCATAGAAGGAATACCTAACTTGCATACTTACCAGTAAAGTAGTTAATTTTAAGTAGATTAGTTTGTTGTAGGTTAGTCTAGGGTGATGGATTTACCCATTGAAGGACAATACCTATGCATAGCTTGAGATAGCCTTAAGTCAAATTGACCCTGAATAGTGTATGTGACATATGACCTTCAGTAGAAATATTGCTTGAACATTTTGGCCAAAGTAGTGCAATATGCAAACATCCACTTAGATTGTGTAATGATTACACTATCATTTCATCATGATCCCATATTACATTCTAGTTTGAGAGTTTTCTGGGTTGCATAGGTTCTAGTTATGTAGGACACAACACTATACTCAGTTGGTTAACATTATCAGTTACTTAACCAATCTCTTTGTCAAAGGGAAGGGCCATTTATCAAATGATAGATGTGTAGGGGACTACATTATAAGTCTATGGTTGGTGGAAATGTGCCCGAGTGATGCTTCTCCTCCACAACAGGCTACTGAAGTACCAAGATTTAAAAGGTAGATTCTTGGACTTTTTTACAACTATTTATTCTAAATCTCATTAGAGTTATGATAGTTAAGGTATGTATTTTAGTTTCATGTAATTGTGAAGTTATTATAATGAAATGAAATCTTTATTGTAATTTAATATGGCATCTTGTTCATAAATTATCAATAAAGACAAGAAAAAACTTTTATTACAATGACATGTTAAGCACATTTACTTGTATGGTGTAAATTTATTTATTTTTATTTTACCGAAGGGTTGGCACGTTACAATTCTTAATTGGTACATACTTTCTTATGTGTTGGTTTTCATATTGGGTGGTCCCAAGAGTAGATTAGTAATCAACGATAGCATAACCTTTTTGTTTTATTTAACATTAATAGTAATTTTCTAACCACAAATATAATTGGCATGGATTTGAAAACACGCTTTCAACAATGGATTTATAGTTAGTGTTCAATGCCTATTATTATATTTCAATAATTGGTTATTCGACTATGTATTAATTTTTTGTTAGCTTTGGGTAGTTATACAAGTTGGATGTTCAATAGTTGTGTTTTTCTTGGAAAACCTTTAATAGACTTTGTATTGTCAAGTAAGAGGGTATGATCGAGTTTTTGTTGACAATCTCCTATATATTTCTGTAACAATTCCATGTGTGAATAATGATATATTTTAATTATTTTTCTAGTATGCATTGTTATTTCTTCATTATTCCATGTATTAGTTTTATTTGATAGAGTAGTAAGCATTTTGGAGCATTTTCCTCAAAAGAAATCACATCATATTTGAGGGATTCATACCCTTATACCCTAATAAGGGTAGGAAGAGACCACAACATGGTCAAGACCAAGAGATCAAGTGATCTTTAAGGGTTGTAGAGAAAAGAGGATGGAGAAGAGGAGTGCACAAAATAGTTGAAGAAACCATAATTGTACAGGGTTAAAGTTGGAGTCCATCCTGACAAAGAAGCCAAAGTCAGAGTGTTAGCTGAAGTTAAAAATAAAAACACTTGCACTACAAGAAAATGTACAAAGGGAGAGTGGGAAGAAATATTAAGACACTTACCACTACTTGATGAAATGTGGCTTGATCTTTTTGATCAAGTATAAAATAAAATACAACTAGTAGAAGAAGGGTGGGATATATAATCTAAAGGCTTGTTCACAAAATCCTATGAAAGTAACATTTAAGGATTGAAAGACTATTGATTGAATAGAAAGAAGAATTAGTGATTGAATGTTTCGATCCAAAAACTCTTGGGCCAAAGGTGTACAAGAAAGAACTTGAATGGAACTTAAGTATCTAAAGAATTGAAGTAGGATTTGAGGTTTCTTACATGGCATTGAGGTTGTGCCACAACAAAAAACATGGTGACTCCTCCATCAATTCCTAGTGTCAAAAGGTAGAAGCTACCTAAATTCATAGACATTGGGTGGAAGGATCTTACAATGCACTATAAAACTTTTGAAAGATCTTGACAATGAAAGGCTAGGATAATAGAGTATATTGGCTATGATGCTTCTCAAAAAACCTAAGGGAATAACTATTGATTGACACATAGATTTCATCTCGACTGCTAAAACTACTTGGGAAAGATTGATTTATTTTTGAAGAGTAGTTCAAATTACAGTGAGATGATAATGAAATTACAATAAAGAACTATAATATGAAGCAAGGAAAACATGAGAGCATCAAATCTTATAATTTTAGGCTCAAGGAACTCCTAGTAAGGTTTAAGAAGGAACTAGCCAATGACCTCAAGAAGCAATGGTTCATTGAAGGCCTCATTCCCTCATTGTGGAAGAAGATGAAGGTAGTACCAACCTCTTATATTGAAGCATGCAATCGAGCTATGGATATAGAGAGTGAAGATACAATTTTATTTGTGGTAAAATAAAAATAGAGGATGATGAAATTTCATATGATAGTAGGAGAATGAATATGGAACTATGTAAGCCTTGATAAGAGATATGATGCAAATGATGAATGAACCAAATACAAAAAAGAAATTCGGTGGACGAAGTGTAAAGGTGAAGGTCATATCAAAATTAACTATCCTAGAAAAATATTTTTGTGATATTTGCTATGTTATGGGTCGTTCAATCAAAGAGTTCCCATACAATTCAAGGAGTAGGAGCACACAAGTTCTCTTCACATAAGGAGAGTATTCCACTCTACCTAACACTCCATCAACACAAAAAACAATAATAATACCTCTAGGTGGCTACTAGAATCAATGAGGGGGAGGTCTAAGTTGAATATAAGATGAATCTAAAGTTTGTCCCATTGTACAATGTCCATAATGTAAGAAATGGGGATACTTTGTAAGAGACTATTATACAAACCAAAGTACAAGAGGTTTTCTATATTAACCTAGAGACCATGAAGACACTAGTTGTTTGAATAAAAGACTATTATCAACATGATTGATGTAGAAATTCATACAAAAATATTGGACATTACTTAAGCCTAAGCAAATAAGGCAGTGTACTCAAACCCACAAACACAAAATGAAAAAGTATTCATGAAGTAAGAACCAAGTGGATAATTCTATGGCTAATGATTGATGCCACTCAAATGCAAATGCTGAAAGTATAGTAAAAAATCAATTACAGTACTTCACAGTAGGAATATAACTTATAGGGACTCTTTTTGTTGTTAGCTTTGGCTTGAAATCTATTAAGTATGTAAACAATAGTATGAATTTCTTCTCATCAGTAGACTTTTGGTAGATTTTCCTCTTTCATCATGGTTCTAGTAGCTTCTTGAATAGTCTATTTTTTCCTTTCAACAACTCCATTATGTTGAGGAGTTCTAGGGGAAAACAAGTGCCTTTTATACTATGAGCCTCACAAAACATATTAAACTCGTTGGAGGTAAATTCTCCACCTCTATAAAACCTCAAAATTTTGATTTTCAAATCCATTTCATTTTCAACCATAGCTTTGAATGCTTTGAATCTATCTAATGCATTATATTTTTCTCTAAGAAAAGTAACCCATGTCATTCTAGAATAATCATCAATCAAAAGCATAAAGTACCTGCTACCTTGAAGACTTCTCACCCTTGTAGGACCAAAAAGATCTATATGTATTAATTCCAGTAGTCTAGTAGTAGATTGTTCTTTTCCTTTGAAACTACTCCTTGTCTATTTTCCAAACTAACAATTCTTACAAAAAACATTGATAGGCTTTGTGATTCTTGGTAGGTCTCTCACTACATGAACTGAACTGATTCTCACCAAATTATCAAAATTCATATGACACTTCCTCTGGTGCCATAACCAACTATTATTAATTTGAGACATAAAGCAATTGCCATCAACACCCTTAAGCTAATAGATGTTTCCATTACTCCTTTTACCAGCAACAATCACAGTTCTAAACCTTTTCCTAATCTCACATGTTTCATCCTTAAACATAAGATTATATCCTTTGCAACACATTTTTCCAACACTTAAAATATTATTCCTTACTCCTTTAACATAGTAAACATCTTCAGTTTTATGCTTCCCATCAAAGCTAATTGAACCTATTCCACAAATCTTATCTCTTGAATCATCTCCAAATTTGACTAACCCACCATCATACTTTTCAAGTTTAACGAAATTACTTTTGTCTCCAGTCATGTGATTAGAGTAGCCATTATCAATAATCCAATATTTCTTATCTTCTTTAACATGAAAAGCAGATACCAAAGTACCTTCAATCTTGTCCTTCTGCTTCAAAACACTTTCCTTCACATAATGTTTAGAGTTAGTAGGACTAGATTCTTCTTTTATAGCCAAGAACAATCATTCATTATTATCAAAATATCCATAATTAAATTCATCATCAAAAATACTGGAATCTTCTTTGACATAGTAAGCTTTTTAAATCATCTTTCCTTTGTTATCCTAATTCTTGTTTATAGCTCTTTTTGGACACCTTGAAGCATAAAGACCTATTTCACCATAACTAAATATTTGAAAGGTAGTTTACCTTTGTACTTATTGCTGCCCTTTTTCATCCTTCTTACAAAGTTAGCTTCTACATCATTAAGATCTCCATTTGAATCTTCAACCTTTTCTAATTTTCTAGATTTAAAAGTAGTTTCTACTTTTGTACCATTTTTAAAACCAAGATTTCTCATCTCAAATGATGTTAGTGTACCAATTAATTGATCTCTAGATTAAGTATTAAAATTTTCAACTTCTTCAATAGTAGATACCTTTCCACTATATGAGTCAAGAAGATTTTTGAGAACTTTCTTTACCACCCTAGGTTATTTAACTTGTGCACCAAAACCTCACATAACACTTACAAGCTCATCAACCCTCTACAGGTAGGTTGTAATTGTTTCATCTTCGGATATTCACATGGTCTCAAATTGTGCCTTCAAATTCTACAACTTTGCTTGTTTGAAATTTTCATCTCCTTCATAAATAATTTCAAGCTTATCCCAAACTTCTTTAGTAGTCTTAAGATTCATGAATTTAACCAATAAGTGATGAGAAGATATAAGAGAAATGTTACATAGAGAACAACTTCTCATTTCAACAAGGAATCAACCAATAATTCTCCAACACTCTCGCAAGCTTGTATGAAAGATTGCAGACACCTTCAACTCACAGCTTTCAGGTACCCAACACTTGAAATTTTCACTGCTCTACTCAAATTTGTATCACTCACATCACTCGCATCGATATTGAATCTATCTTTATTCTCTCTTGCATCTCACAACAACATTTCTCTTATTTATATCAACCTCAACCTTAAAAACCTTCTCCAAGGTCGACAACTATTCGTTATATCAAAATTTTAAATTAGGTCAATGCCTAAACATTCCCATGGTGGATAGGAATGAAGGAAACCTACATAAATCCTTAATTGGGACCCAAATAAGTCCCAATGCACCTCACCACACTTTCATAAGCTTCGCATGTAGTGCTAACACAAGGTCAACCAACACATATGTTAAACACCATAAAACATTAAGTACATGCTTCCTCAAATCAATCCAAAAATTTTGGACAACAAAATTCACTTGAACACAATCTAGAATAATCTTCAAACTACCTAAGATTCATTAAGCACATCATCCAAACTTGCATCATACAAATACTTTAACTTAGAATAACTACTAAACCTTATTCACACAGTAACACATGAAACACATACTATACTACACCAAATCAAGTGAAACCTTGAATTTTGAATGATATATAAATTATAAGAAACTTCCAAAATCCACACAAATTGAAGCTAAATTGTGGAGAAACAAAGAAAATACATTTCTCCCAAGCCACAAAAAACATCACTGAAAAGCTATTTCACACACTAGTGAAAATATCTCACTATGTACAATGATCTAGAAACCTAAATTTTGAATATAGCATCCTCTAATAGCCTTGAGAAACATATCAAATCCACATAGGAATAACATCAACATAGAAGAAACATGGAGCACAATACCAAAGCACATTCTGAACACTTGCACAACACTGTTTACCTTGTTTACCAAATTTTCTCAAAAATAGTTGGAAACCAAGTAGTAGAGGCATCATTTCATAACACCACTTCATTCTAACACATATTCAAACACAACAACATAAAAATAGCTCCATGTACTCACAACACTTTCTCAAAGTCTCACTACACATGCACAACCTACAACAACCTCTTTTTCACAATTTATCAATATCCTCAACATCTTCATCATGCAACAAACTTCCTCAACACATAGTTGACATCAATGACAACACTGGCCTATATACATGCCTATTAACTCAATGAAAAAAAATTCATACTTGCAACAATGCCCTCAACTTGAGAGTAACCTTTTGTAACGAACCTCACTTTATACCTCTCAATACCTCCATCTAAACCAATCTTTTTCTTGAATACCCATAATTTGCAACCAATAGGTTTTATTCCTTCAGGAAATGGTAAAAGATACCATGTATCATTCCTTTTCAAAGCTAGCATTTCTTTATCCATAGCAATCTTTCAAGATTTTTCATCATTCATGCCTAATGCCTCTTCTACTATTTTGGGTTCATCCACGTCAGTATTCAAAGTGAAAATACATCTCCAATCATCAGGTGGTCGTCTATGCCTTATAGACCTACAAACAAGCTGAGTTGGAGGTTTTTCCTTCTCTTTTGAAGATTTAGAGCTAGATGAGATCTCCTCAACTTCTTGTCTATCCATGGGCCTTAGATCAACTTTCTCAAGTTTAGAAGGAAATTGAATCACATCTTCTTGTTTACTTTGTTATGGCTGCAATATAACAAAAGAAGGCTTAGTTTCTTTAAAAATAACACTTCTACTATGTATTACCTCTTGGGCAACAAGATACCAAAGCTTGTATCCTTTCACACCATAATTCTATCCAATGAAGATACATTTTCAGAACCTTGTTCTCCAACTTTGTTCACTTCTCCTTTGGCACATGTGCATATGCCTCACAACCAAAAATGCTAAGATGTCTTAATGAAGGATTATGACCTGACCATGCCTCTATAAGCGTCTTATCAACAAGAGTTGATGTAGGAGATTTGTTAATTAGGTAACAAGCAGTAGCAACAACTTTAGCCCAAAACTTTTTTTCTAGACCAACACCACTCAACATACTCCTAGTCTTCTCCATCAGTGTCCTATCCGTTCTTTTTGCAACTCCATTTTTTTGTGGAGAATATAGAGAAATCCCCCCGCACCCCCCATTTCTGACATATTAATAGTACATCATGTATCAACAATACCTTATGTAATTGTAAGGTTGAGACACATTTTCCCAACAAAAACTTACTAATAACTCCAATTTTTTGCAGATAGAA
>VDFB02183694.1:0-70792 GCA_007258455.2 Sequoia sempervirens
ATGTCATCCATCTTATCGTCATCACTTCTGCTTCTTGTGCACATCTTTTCTATCTCATCGTTCATCATTTCACCATTCATCTATATGGCAGGTCATTTTCCCACTTCATCTTTGATGATTTGGATAACTATCCCATCCCTGAGCTTTATATAGTCACTATCGTCCAACATCATTTATCTTATCACTTCATCATTCATCTATCTTGTCCCATCGTGTCGGTCCAATCATTTTATCCCCTTATCTAGGGTCATCTCATCCTCTTTCATCCATCATTTGTTGTCAGTCTTTAGTCGAACTACGTTGCCCCTGCGCTTTCACGTAGGCAAGGTCGATCATTTGATCTGCCCTCGGGGTTCCATCATCGATCTATCTTGTCCACTTTTCTCCTATTCTCCATCCTATCTTGGTCATCCATCGAAATCTCCATCATGGTCAGTCGTCCGCCTTTTATCGAACTACGAGGGCTCTGCGCTTTTACGTAGGCAAGGCTAATCTTTGATCGGCCCCCGAGCCCCTAGGTCTTTAGGTTTTTTCTGTCCTGTCTTTACCATCCATTGAAGTCTCTTATCTTGTCATGTCTCTCGTGTGTCGTGTCGTCAAGATATGCTCTTAGCTAGTTGGTTCTTAACAAACAAGATTCACTTATATCATGAGATCCAATTGATTTTGAACATCCCGCGTCATAACGATCTTTTAATATCCATCATCTTTGGTCTCAACAGGATGTATCCTTCCTAACAGACCTCATCAATCCCATCTATCCCCTTGATCCTATGGCAAAGGACATTTGAAAGTGATTGTGATCTTTTGATGTTTTTAGCTTTTGTTTATCATTGGAGCTCCCTATCATCACTTGTCAAGGCCGCTATAATCCATCATATTATGGTGTGTTTTGATTTGTCAACATAGGGGCATATCTTGATCTTTTTATGTCTATTTGTGTCTTCTTGGTTGTCCCACATAGTACCCACCAAGATCTCTGAGGTCTTGTGTTATGCTGGGGCATCCTTTTGTGCTTATGGTTATCTCAATACCTGGCCCGACCAAGGTCTTTGTGACTTTGGGGTGTTGGGGTAACCTTCTTGTCTGTTGTGTTTGTTTTGTGCATTAGACACTAATTCGCCTTGGTTCTTCATACCCTGGTGTCTTGTGTCTTATGCTATAGCAAAAATCAGTGCTCCAAAGATGGTAAATTGCATTAGGATTGTATTTCATTTTCCATTTCATCCTCTTGCATGTATCCCCCCATCCATTCATCCTTCATCCTTATCTCACATCTCTATCCAACCCCCATCCATTCCACTTAGCCCGAATCATCTAATCATATCCTTGGTCTTGTCCCCAGTCTTGTTACTAGCCTTGACCCCCCATTATCATCATCATCCATTATTATTATTCCCTATCCCTTCGGTGTTGTTTTGGGATGTATCCTTCCCTCATCAACAACACTTTCATCATCATCGGGAGGTATTCTTCCCTATCTTTTAGTGGTGTTTTGGGATGTATCCTTCCCTCATCAATACCACTTAGTGGGATGTATCCTTCCCTATCCTCTTGTTGTTTCAGGATCCTTCAATCCGTCATTGACAACACTCCATCCATCATCAACCCATTTTGGCTTGTACCTTGACTGGGGCAACATCACCTTTTGAAATCCATTTGTGCTCCATCCATCTCCTATCGCTTCTCTTACTCTCTTACCCATCACCTTGCATCATCTTCCTCATCTCCCCTTGCATCACATCATCTATTTCGAGAGCACACACGTGTTCTCTTTAACCTGCATGTCCTCTCGAGGTATCTTCTATCCTAATTTTCATCATCTTTTTCCCTTCTAGTCACTTTGATGATCAAGCATCTTTTCCAATCTTAACCATCTTCTTCTAGGTTCTATATTTTAATGTTCTTTGAAATGACGCTACTAGAATAACACCATCTCAAAGAGGGGCAAATATTATCCAAATTTGACACTTAATTCTATCCATAAAATCTCTCATCATTTTCGCCCAAACATCCTTCTTAGTTCCTATTAATTAAAATAATATTACTATTATTTAATTAATATCTTTACCCTTGAATCCCTGTAAGTATTTAAATAATAATTTCAAATACCCACCTCCTTTAATTTCTTTTCATCAAATAAATTAAATAAATATTACATTTATTTAATTCCTCACATGTCATTTTCATCTAATCCTAATCCATTTCCTAATCTCTTCATTAAGGATGTGCACATGCTTAATCCTTGATTAAGATGTGTCACATCCTCCAACTTTTGCAAGTTGGCTTCTAATCCTCATTTATCTTCTAATTATTGATTAATTAAACCTAATCATTCTCCAAGGAATTTTTAATTCCTTTTTATTCTTCCTAGATTCCCCTCTTTTATATGTGAATTTTTAATTCACATTCCATCCTTCCAAGGCTTCTAAAACCTTGGACTTGTCACAATCTCCACATGTGACCCACCTTGGACTTGTCACAATCTCTACATGTGACCAAGTCCCACCTTTTTGGAGCCCACCTTTTATCCTCTAGATCATCTTATGAATGTGAATTTTTAATTCACATTTATCCCCCCAACCACCTTTCCTTTTTCCATGTAGATTTTTGAGGAATTCTAAAATTCCTCAAAAGTCCCTTTCACTCCCACTTGGGGACAAGAAATCCCTTTTTGTGGAAATCCTCTCATCCCCCAAGGTGCATGTCCTTTTCCACCTCATGTACCTTTTTGACAACTCATCTCCACCTCATATCCTCTTGTCCACTTCACCCTCCACATGTCAAGATGTGAGGGCTTGTGGGTTCTCAACCCACCATAGCCCTTCATCTTGACCTTGTTGGATGCAATCTTGACCCTTGAATTCTCTAGAGAATTCAAATTCCCTATAAATACCCCCTCCTCAAGGGCATTTCCAACACTTCATTTTGAGCACCCACATGCTGCCCATTTGCTTTCTCAACACTTTGCACTCTCATAACTACATGCTGTCCATTTGAATCCTCAAGCCTTTTTCAATCATTCAACCATCTTTGTTCATCATTTTGCATATTGAAGCTTGCATTTTAGTCATTCAATCCATCATCTAAGGAGCACACAACCAATCCGAGCAAGGGCCAATCAAAGAGGTATCAACAACAAGGGAGGTAAAAATACTTGTGTTTCATTTTATTTGCATTCCTTTTCGTTGAACCACTCTTTTGGCTAATCTTGAGGTGTCCTTGGTATTTTGTTATTCATGTTTCTTAGTTATTTTGCATGTTTAGAGCAGTAGGAATTCCAAGGTATACAAGATGTTACCTGAAGCCGTGCGCACGTGGAGGAGCTGTGGGGAGCCGTCGCCATCCGCAGCCTTCTCCATCGCCGGGAAGCTTCCAGACACCGTGCGGTAAAGCGAATGAATAGGATGGGATACCCACAAAAAAACATTAGTCATATGCGTCAATCGGACCCCAAATAAAGATTATTTGGGGTGTAATGTGTTTGGTGTCCGGTGCTTTAGTAAGGAGATTAATATGTAGGAGTGATTTGTAATGGGTGCCAAAATGATTGTAGAAGGTGCTAACGTGAATTAAACCCATTCACTTTTGAGCGGATTTGAATGATAAAAGAGTTTTAATTAGATATTAAAAGTGACATATTTAGGTGTTTTTTTTATTTTTTTTTGGTGGTTATATTTAGGGGGTACTGGGACGTTAGGTGATGGCAAGCGGGCGGCACCTCTAAAAGGGGTCTTTTTGACATACGTGCGCATATCAGATGCTACCGCACTCAACCCAATTGCCCAGAAGCCAAAACCTTAGTTATAAGATCTTAATTCATGTGCAAAAAAAAACCCATAAATTTTTTTTCCGATTCGACATACGGTTTGTATTCTACGGTTGCGCGAAGTTAGCCCTGGTGGCTACTGGCTCTTCTCCCCTAATATTAAAATTAAAATTACTTTTTACAAACTTTCTTTTATGATTTCAAACTGACTTTAAATTAAATTAAATATAAAATACCTTAATATAGCCAAATATATGATGTTTTAATTTTAACGCTGGCATCTATATCATGTTCAATGCTTTTATATTTAACTAGGAGTGAATGGTAGGCTCCACATGTATTTCCCTTATGAAGCCTTTATTTAAAATATGTAGTTTTCATTGCTCTATGAAGCTTTCTTTTAAAATAGATAGTTTTCTTAATAATCTTTTAATAAAGAAACTACTTTTCTTTGGTGCGGGGAAAGTATCTTTGAAAATAGAAATTAAATAAATTATATATTTATTAGTAACACTACTTTTTTAAAAAGGCAGGCATCTTTATGGGATTGTTATTTTTTTTAAATGAAAATAGATTGAATATATGGATAGTTAAATGAATTTATTGATATGAAATTTTTTATATATAATAAAGATGAATAATTAAATTTATTATATATATATATATATATATATATATGAATTAGATTTAGAAATAATAATAAATAGAGATAATTTTATGGAGGGTAATATTAGTTAGATTAGTAATCCTAAAATGAATAACAAATAAAATAATTCATGTTATGAAAGTGTTCTTATAATAATCGCATTAAGGATGTTATTTGTTGTGATTAAATACTCTCCAAATCATGTACCATTTATTTTAACCATAATATTAGAATTAACGTATGCAAGTGTTCTTATAATAATCGCATTAAGGATGTTATTTGTTGTGATTAAATATTCTCCAAATCATGTACCATTTATTTTAACCATAATATTAGAATTAACATATGAAAGTGTTCTTATAATAATTGCATTAAGGATGTTATTTGTTGTGATTAAATACTCTCCAAATCATGTACCATTTATTTTAACCATAATATTAGAATTAACGTTATAAGAAATGTTACTTTTGTATTGTTGCTAGGGATTAAAACTTTTAATGAGCAATATTATAATCTTTTCCAATTCATCCTCGTTTCATAGTGGGAAGTGGAGTTTCTTTTTTACCTATGTATAAGATGTATATATGTATAAAATTTCACCTTGTAAAAGTTAGCAAGGAGTAATAATCGTTAAATTAACATCTTCTATCAATAACAATTAAAACAGTGGCAATATTATTAGTGATGAAATTCTGTTGTTCTTTTACATTTTTTCCATATGTTAACTATTTTAAAAGTGTTAATATTTATAGTTATATAATGACTTATTTATTTGAACTCATTCTTAAATGTCCGTGGAATTAGTTAAATGTTAGATAGGCTTTATTGTATGTTTCTTTGGAATGTTTTTTTATGTATTGCTATTAGTTAACACTAGGTACAATCTCAAATTTATTTAATTCAGGAATGGAAAACCCTGGTCAACTTGATGAGATCATTGAGATATCCAGTAGTGATGACTCATCCTACACTCCACTTGGCTCACCTCCCTCTACCAATTGGGGTGGACCTCCTCCAAGGGTCATTCAAAGGTTTGCATGTGAAATCACCATCAACTGCTTTGATATCATGCAGAAAATGCAACAACTTGTTGCATATATACATAATGTTCAAGAGGATGAGATATTTTTAATGTAAACAACACTCAAAGACTTCCATAGAACTTGTGACACACTGGCTTCGTTCTACACTTTCTTGTGTGAAATGCGCATTGGATGCTCACTACAGATAGGGCGACACTCCATACATCCAGCTTGCATTTCTGAACTATGTGAACAATGTTTGGAAATAATTTTGTTTCTCATATGTGCATATGCCATCTACTTTTGTACTGTGTATATGAGTAATACCAACTATGTATATTTTGTACTTTTTTGGTGGAAGTTCCTATGATAAATGCTCTTTTCCTTGTGTTACAAACACGGCTATTTACCTTGCACTAGAGCTGCATTACAAAAGTCCTTCACTACTATGTATTTTGTATCTAATCCATATCTATGTAAAGTGTATATGATATTCTAATGGAATTATGTCCTCTATTAACTATACAAACGTTTGATTTGCACTTGTAGCTTTTTAGGTGGAAATTATTGATACTTTCTTCCATTCTTTGTTTTTACACTTAATGTTGTTGAGTGCCAACAATGTTTCATTTCTACAACTAGTTCTCCAAAAAAACCTCAAACTTTTGTTTACACGTTCTCATTATTTCTAACACAAGTAGAAACAAAACAAACAACTACTTTATTTTATTGTAGGTATGCATGTGTTTTTTTCCTCTCTTAATACATACACACAAATAAAACATGTTGGAGTTCTCTATTAAAATGTATACATCTAATTTGTCAATCAAAATTTGACACCCTTACACGTATAAGTTTCCAATGGCTTATCAAATTTGCTAACCCTTGTTTCCATTACAATCAAATTTAGATAAACTTCCCCAAGAGGTATTACTAAGCAAGTGTCAACGTGTCATGTTTACAACAAACCTATGGACCCAAGCTGGACTAGTAAATGGATTGCTTGGTCAAGTCAAAGATATTGTATATCCTGCTAGATCAAAACCACCTGCAATGCATGCATATGTTATGGTCACATTCGATAACTACAGTGGTCCATCATGGGATGAAACGAACCCAAAAACTATACCAATACATCCAGTAACACGTGGCAACCGTAGACAAATACCACTAGCCATGGCATGGGCTATCACTATACACAAATCGCAAGGCCTTACACTAAATAAAGCCACAATCAATATTGGTACAACTGAAAGACAAAATCTTACGTTTACAACAATTTCCAGAGTCAAATCCATAGGCGGCCTTCGCATAGAACCTGCATTCTCTTTTGATCGCTACTCCAAAATGAAAAAAAAATCCATACAATATTATCAGGAAGAAAGAAGAAGCTCGCTTGCACTTGCTCTCACAACAACATGCTTAGGTATGTACAATTAATTACACACTCTCTCAAAGTTATAAATTTTTTATTGTCTCCTTTTTTAATAGAGTATCAATATTGAAACTAAGCAATTACACATTTTTGCTTCTGCAGGTGGTCGATCGCTACTAAAGAATCTTCTACATGTGGTCGCAACAAAATTGTTAGTGCTTGTTCAAGGAAATCTAAAGACATTGCATGTCTTTAAAAAATACAAATAGATGCTCTTATGTAAATTTGATTTGTGCAAAGTTACTACAACTTATTCAAATGGATTTCGTTGTTTAAAGAGAACATACCCAACAAAAGATTGTACCTGCTTGTTCTGTACAATGCATATCTCTATTCATATATATTTTACTGCCACCACCTCTATATTAAAAAAATTCATTGATGCTTTCTCTTTATTTTCCTATCGGCGTCTCCCTTGCACCCACAACAAGTGCAAGTGCTAGTTTTTTAACATTTTAGTTCACTAAGATTTAGTGCTGCTTGGGAATCCCCTGGGTCTAACTTGGCTTCGAAAATAGAGTTGTAGAAGGAAAAGCAAATTTCCCTACGACTTTTACACCAAACTAAAACCCAAGACAACCAGGTCTAGCTCAGATTATTAGTAGGCCTGAAGTTTGACAGTCTGTTTCAAGAGTTTTAGGCTCTAATTTACAATCAAAAACACCAATACGCTGCAGATTGAGTGGCCCACAAACTTCCACTAAAAGTTCAACAATTTAAATTATATTTCGCAGGTCATTTTTTTCATTGTTCACCATTTTTTATGGTCTATTTCTTATTGATCTCCAATTGGTTTATAATGGGCTGGCTCACACGCACTAGATATTATGAATATGAGTTTGCAAGGGTGGGAAATGATACAGGAATCTCGGGACTTCATTGTTTGATGGTTTAGTTACCTGGTAAAGGACTTGGGGGTGGCAGTGATATTATTAGCTTTCCGTCTGTATGTCTCAAAGTTCGTTTTTGACATGTCCGTGAGGAATTTGGGTTGCTCTTTCTGTTGGGATGATGGCTGGCTTCTTTTTTTAGATGAAAAAAAGGTAAGCACAAAATCCAAGAGAGGAAAAGTATGAGATGGGTAAGGGCATAAAGAAGTGGGCAATGGGAGGAAAATTCACCGCCAGTAATTTACAGATGGAAAATTCACCGTCAACAATTCACTGCGGGAAAATTCACCGCCACCAGCTATTCACCGCCATGGAAAATTAACCGCCAAAAATTTGTGCAATTAATTTTTTGCGTGGTGAATTGTCATGACGGTGAATTTTCCCGCAGTGAATTGCTACCGGTGAATTTGTCCCGAAAAAGAGGCAAGCACAAAATCTTGCAAAAAGTATGAGATGGGGAAGGGCATTAGAGAAAGAAGTGGGAAATGGGAGGAAAGTTAATAAGTGATTTTATTGTCTATCTAGATCAGAAAATTAGCAACTGGATATTGAACATTTAGGATTTAATGAAGGGAAAGGATGGTGAACATTTTGCAAGAGTTAGAAATGTCATTCAAAGGAGTGTGTTCTATGCAACTTAGTAGCTAAGTTGCACTACCATCATTTTAAATGGTGTTGGTTTATACTTGCTCCATAGTGACATGGTTGATCTAGAGCACCATCTAGAATTATACTTCAGTTGTGTTATTGATCATTTACATACGTAGAAGCAGGGCCAAGCCCATCTGCATTGAGTATTGGAGCAAATTGCCAATGTTCTAAGAGCTAACCTCTCTTCTAAAGTTATATTTAATAATTTAGCTTGTTGTGAGGATGATGAACTCAAGATGGTCTAGTGGATGTGTCTTAGCTAAAAAAACATGATGTGATAATGTAAAAAAACTTATGGGGCTTCTTCGAGGCCTATGCAATTTGCCTCATCCCTATCAATGTTTGGATCTTAATACTAGATAAAGACTAGTAGCAAGGTATATGGTTTGCAAGGGTGTCATGATTGTATGCCCCCTCACCAAATTACATAGTAGATATAATTCCTATTTATGTGCTATGTATGGCTTCTAGATGTTAATGGTTCAAGTCAGTGCTAAGGTTTTTGGCCCTTTCCCTAGCACTTTCCTTTCAATGGTGGTTGTATTCTTAAGCTCAATGATAGTAATAATAGATATGATCATATGAGATACTTTTCGTTTGGCTATTTTTCTTTTATCAGTAGATAGTTTCATGGGCTAGTACTTTTTGGCTTTGTGTGTGTGAGTGAGTTAAGAAAAAATATGTATTTAAAAAATAAGAAAGTTTTTAATACTTATTATGTAGTTTTACAATTGCTTATGACATTAATAAATGTACTAGAAATGAAAATATTATGTTAATATGTATGTTACATCCATATTAAACATATAGAATTCAAAATTATAATGACAACTGAGATGTAAATTAAGAATATATCATCAACCCATCATGAAAAAAGTGAAGTAAAATTTCAAGGTTAAGTGTGGGAGGCTATAAAAATTAGTATTCTAGGGTATGGAATGATGGATATTTTGAAGTTGTAGTGGATATGTTGTTTATTATTCCCCATAAAGTGTCTAAATATAGAATTAGAGATTAAAAAAAAATGACATTTTATTATTTATTTTAGTGATGAAAATTTCATCCCTTGTGATTTTGTATTATGTTTTGGACTCACTTTGGTGTCTATTTCTCATAGTGTGTTTATAGGTCATTTTAGCCCTTTCCGTAGTATTTTTTCATGCATGGTTCCAAGGCATAGCCTCCTATGACCCTTTTTTCAAAAATAATGTTACAACTATCTTAGGCTTGTGTTTCCTACTATTTGATCCTTTCTAGAGTTGGAATTGTCAAGTTACTAGCACAACATGTACAAACATCCTTGCAACGTGCTAGTACCCCATGACACTTTGTGATTCAATTGTCATTTGGGAGAATTTTTTCTTGCAACCTATCTAGGTCAATAGTAACTACTTTGGAGTGAATTCAAAAGGCTACCCATCTCCCTTATCTCTCACCATTGATCTAATGTTGAAATATTATGTCAACTATTTCATTCTATTTTGTAATTTTTGACTCTCTTAGCATTTTACGCCATTTTTACTAGCATTTTAGGTAGTCTACCAATATTTGAGAAGTGTATGAGAAAACTTTGACTTACTATTGCACTCTTGTTAATTTTAGTAGCATATTTCAACAACACTCTTGCGTCCAATGGTTTCACCAAGATTAAGAGATGATTTGTATTTTTATTTTGTTCTAGTTTCTCCTTGTATCTTTTCTTTTGTTGTAGTATCCTTTTGTTGCTATATTTGTCACCTATGATCTCCTTTCCTTGGTTCAACACTATTTTACTCTATTTACATTTGTTAATGCTCTTTTGATTCCTAGATACACATAGTATAGGAACACACATCTGATATTTATCATTTTCTACACCTAGCTACCTATTGAAGCTAAAAATCCAAAGTAGGGGCTTGACCATTTGTGGTAAGCTCCTTTACAACCTAAAAAATTTCTCCTTCTCTAGCTTGTATACTATCCTTGGGAGCATTTCATCGAAACTAGGGTTTTCTATTTTATTTTTTATTTTTCTTATCATTTTCATTTCATTTAAATCTTAGATTAACTAAATTTTCTTTATGTTTATCATACCAAGAAGATACTTACATATATTCTTTTTTGACTTTTGTGTAACTCAAAATCAATTATAGAAGCTAAAGTAAGCTTTTTGGAGAGTTTATTCATGAGACTTGTACAAATAAGATTACAATGTACTAATGTTCATGTGTCACACAAGAATATAGATCCAACAAATAAACTATTTGGGCATAGGTTCTATGGTGGTTTCTTGTTCTAATGTTAATTTTCTATAATTTCACTTTAGTTAGTAGCAGACAATAAATATTTCATTTCAACTCTTTACTTTAGCTAAGTTAATGCAAACCTAGTTTGGGAACCTTATCAGGTAACAAATTCTAGTAGCCACAACAAAAGGAATTTCAATAGGACAAAAATATTCACATACATGATAGAATTGAATATATGTTGGTGACCTAGGTTGTAGGCCCCAAATCCCTAAGGTTTGATAATCTTCCAAGTGTCAAGGGTGTCAAACCTAGAAAAATTTCCACAAACCTATCTTCAGGTTGGGTAGCTAAGGACCAATGGTTAAGGTGGGTAATACATCCTTCACTTTTGACCCTACAATACCAAGGGGGGTTTCCCTAATATGTTGACTTGATGATTGAATCACTAAACAATACCTTACAACAAACTACACCCACTGCACAGTGTATCCCAATATTGGTGTCACAATATACCTATGTGCTAGCTTGGACAAGGTTGAACATATTACTAACAGATAATCTACCCCTCTATTGTCCTTATTAGTGTTTGAGAATTAGTTTATGATACTCCCCTCTTTTATTGTATTGATTCAGACATTGTTGGCTCTCAGTTGGTTTTGGTTTGTCCTTGATGTCAAAAGTGGTTTGTTGATATGAATGTGATGATATGCTTGGTGGATGTTGACAAGATGCATTTCCATGCTTTAGTGAAACATGATGATTATAGTTGATTTACATGGTCCTTACACATGGTTCATAGCATGCAATTACAAGTTTCAGATTTCCATGCTTCAGTTTTTTATACATGTTGGTTACTAATATTATTATCATTTTTTTAATTTTTTTTAATAGGGTGCTACAAGTCAGATCATAGTTATTATTTTCATGCTTTCAAATCACAACTCAGGTATATGGTTTTTGGCATGGTATACATCTAAGGTATAACATTTGTTTAAATACATTTGTGAAATTGGGCTAACAAATCAAATGATATATGAGTGGCACATCTTATGTTAGCACATAGTATGCCAACATTTGATACATGGTAAAGCATACAATGTTACAAGGTTTTTGACAACTTTTTTTTAGAAACTTTCTTGGTCATCTTAAAAAATATACAAGTGACATTATCCAAGTCACTTTGCAAGGTTGAATACTAAACACAGCCACATTGTGATCAACTTGCATGGTATTTTGTATTTGAGCAGCATTATTATTTGTTGATATTTGATCACATTATATTGGTATTTGTTGCAGTTATAAGAGCCTTGGTTTATTATTGAATTTCATTGGCATGAACAATGGAAAGGTGTTTACACCATCAGCATTTCTTGTAAAAGAAAATTTGCTTTCTTTATACTCCTAATGAGTATCGAAGCATGTGAGAAAGGCATGGGGTGGATTTCAATGGAATAGACTTTTTTAAAAGTCTTGGTAATGATATTAAGGATCAATATTCTTGATTAATGTTTTGAGTCTAAATTGGACTTTTTGGGACTCAACACTCATGTGACTTCATTTCACTTATTGTAACTTGGCATTGGCAATGAATGGTTGGAATGATTTTGTCGACATACATGGATGAAGACTTATCATCAGATTTAAAAACATAATAATGGTTTAGTAATTATTGCGTTTGATTTGTTTCGGACTTCAAAACATCATTATGTTTGATAAAGTCCTTGAGAAAATTGAAAGAAAGAAAGTTAGGGCAATATTATTGTTGAAGGGTTTGGAACCCTAGCCGCCATGAGAATATTGTGTTCACAGTTGTAAATATGCTCTTCTTGGATGACACTTGAGAAGTTAGATGAGTTAGTTACAAGCATGGATAGTAGACTACGATCCAGCAAGAGCTTGGTAGTTGTTAAGAAAGTGACAATGGCTTCTTCAGCTGGGTAGTTGTGGTTGACTCCATCGATCTTTGTAGATGGTATTTGTTTGATTTCTTCATTGCATAATCAAGTGTTACTTCTATTATTTTTGAAGAAAGAAAGAAAAGGAAGTTAATGCTTCTTGAAGCTCGAATAATAACTGAAAAGTGTGTTTATTTCTATTAAAAGATCTACATTTGAGATTAAGAAAAGCTTACTAGGTAATGAAGTGATTTCATTATTGTTTAAATTTTTGTTAAAGTATGGATTTAGAGTTTGTTTTAAAAATCTGAAAAGGAAAGAATATCTACGGGTTGTAACTAAAATGTTTATCTTTAATAAAGTTTGTTAAGAGAAATTATTTAGGGTTTCTCATTTGAACCCTAACCTGAGTTGCTTTTACAGTTATTCAAATTGCATACAGAGATTATTATTTGTAGGGTCTTTAAAAGATGATCTTCAGGCATTATCATGTTGAACTAGAAAGAGGAATATGATGTTTCAAATATTCAGTCCAGAAGTTGTATCACATTTAAAATCCTTCTGAATCTCAGATATTTGTATTTGAGGAAGATGTTTTCATTCTCATATTCTAACATTATTCAATGTGCTTATTGGAAATATTTATAGTCTTCTATTGAAATTCTAGGACTGCAAATTGCACTTCTAGGTTTCTAATAGAGTATTGTAATTATGTTGCATTGTAATGGAGTTGGTGCTCTAAATTAGTTAGGGGTTGGTGCTCCTAGAGTTGGTGCTCTAAATTAGTTAGGGGTTGGTGCTCCTAGAGTTGGTGCTCTAACCTGAACTTTGTAGAGTTGGTGCTCTATCTGAATAAAGTGATATTTTTTGAGTGGTTTTTATTCCCCAAGAGGGTTTTCCACTTAGGACATATAATGTGTTATGTGATCATTCTTTGTGTGATTTTTTTTCATGTTTATCTAACTTTCATAAGTTATCAGATGCATTAATGTTATCAATTGTTATTTCTACAATATTTTGTTGTTACAAACTTATGTTCACAGTCATATGTTGAAAACTGGTTTAAAAGTTTTATTTAACCAAACATGCTTTGCATGTTGTGATGTAAATCATTTATTACATCACATTATATGTCACCCATTGACTCATAGTTCAATATTTTTAAGTTTCAACCTGTCATAATGTAGTAAAGCTCTTTGGTTTTTCAATGCTTATCATATGTCATTCAGTTGCACAGTTGTTGCAGTGTCACATAAAGTTGCATTGAAATTTGGTGGTCTTAAAGTGATTCAAAGATGTTGGTCTTCATGTACATGAGTTGAACCTATTTTTTTATCATGCTTTAGTTGTTAAAAAATGTCAGTCACATCTTTTGTAAATACAAGATATCTCACACAAGTTGTCTAAATGAACTGAATTAATGCTTTCATATCTTTTCTTACCTCTTTTAATGAATGCTCTCAAAGTGATTACTCTGCTTTGTTGTCAATAGAAAGGATATCTAAACCTAAAATTTTGTGTCGAAGTGTAAAAGTTTTAAAATTTTAGGTCTTTCTATCAGACACTGATTCACCCCCCCTCTCAGTGTTTGTCCATACTCCAACAGACATGGTAGTAAAACACATAGAAATTAAAACTTTAAAATCGTTTGAGTTGATGTGTTTGGAGTGTGTTGAGGATGATAAGAGAGAAAAAAAATCATAGACCAGTGCCTTTATCCATTGGGAAAAAGAGTCTATATATTTAATCAAAGATGTAATAACTAAAAACAAGGCAATGACTTAGACAAAAGACTACACCATTCTAAATGCACAATCAAGCTAGGCTCTACACATTCACTCAAAAATACAATAGATAGTTGTAGAATATTGAGAGAGGATATACTTAGTCATCCTTAAGCATACCCACACATTTCCTTTATTATATTGAAAAGATACTATGCAAAATCTTTGTACGAATTCTACAGACTTCTGGCTGAAAAAATAATCAATTATACATTTGGAAATGCATACCATACATAATGAGACACTCTGCTAAGGTCAATTTTTCCTTTAATCACTCAATCTTCAGGTTTAAAAATGCTATTACAAATTTGGAATCAAAGCCAAATCATTACAATACAAAAAATATCTAAACCTAGAACTGGATATTGAAACCTTAGGTTTCCTATGAATATCTTCCTTTTGTTGCCTCTATAACTACTTCTCTCTTCAATTCAAAAAAAATTATCCTCTCTTCTCTCTCTTCTTTTGACCAAATTTTTTTTTTTCATCATTAAGAAACCCTGAGAGAAAGAGCCATGAGTGTGAGAGACTATACCTATTCTCCCATGTTTGCTTGTGTCATCTTCACACGGTCACACACATTGAATCCATGACATAACATTGATGAAAACATGAATGAGGAAGCAAACCCCCACCAAATCTGCAACAAATATATACTAAAGATTGATTTCTAACAAAAAGGATGTCCTCAAGCCACAAAGAAACATGAAGGCCATTTTTGCTTACATCATTGAAAAATACATTAAACATCACTCTTGTAGCCCTAAAGATAAAATTTGATAGTTGAGAGAGTAGATGCAACATTAATGGTATTTATGATTGAAAACACATCAATCGAGAGCATTACCAAATTTTTGGGTCTAAGTCAATACTTAGTTTAATCATTAAAATGTTCACACACCCATGAAACCATCTTTGTCAGAGATTAGGTGTCAAGCCTGCAAAAGGTTTCTTGTCGAGAGGTCAAAGAAAAGAATGCCACAATCCCTAAGATCTGAAGAGAAACCCCATCAGATGTCAGGCTTTGGGTCTTCCACTTATTGGAAGAACAGGAAGATGAAGGAAAAAAAGGAAAGATTTGAAGGAGCGCAAAAGGGAAGAAAGTGTCAAGAATTGGGACTTACGAGGACTTACTTCTTACCATGAAATACGATAAAGGGTACAAGACAAAATTCCAACCTTCGAAAGGTCGAAGAATCACAATGTCGAGACCGAGGATTGGGAGACAGGCTGAAGGAATTCATCTTATCTCTAAGATAAGATAGAAGATTGATGAGAGATTGGGTCTCTGAAAGCTAGTAAAGGAAAGCATCAAACATCAAGTGTTGGGAATAAGGCTTACGCCCTACTATGAAATGAAGTTAAGAGGTAAGGAGGAAGGACGATTCCCAAAGTCTGAAATATAGATAATTTATCATTTTTCATATGATTTATCAAAACTTCGGTGATCGAGGGGCAAGAACTTATCTTATCATAGAGATAAGACAAAAGGTAGGTGGAAGACACAATCTTTGAAAGCTCAAGGAAAAGCATCGATGATCTAGAGTTGGGCATAAGGCTTATGCCTTGTAATAAAAATTTGATAAGGGGTAAGGAGGAAGGTTGATCCCCAAAGTCTAGGATCAGAGGGAGAGCTAAGATTTAGGAAAGGAAGGCAACAGAGGATAAGGGTTAAGACCAATGGTTGAAACCCAAAATTTTTAGGAAACTTATGGAAAGAAGGGGAAAGGAGGAGAATATTGAGAGTGATAGAGAAGGTATGTGAGTATGCAAACACTTGAAAATATGAAAGACTGAAATGCTCAAGACTTAGCCAATTTTGGACATTTGCAAATGGGCCTTTTGGTTGTATCTTGGAAAAGGTTAGATGCAACTAACAAAGGAACTTGCATGATACACCATTGAGATTTCTCAGACCAATTATAATTGATGGGTATCACAAGGGGATAACACAAAGCACTATAAATTCATTAAATTTATAGGTCCAATAGAGTGTTTTATTTATGCATGCAACATTAAATTTGATTATGAGCACAATATAATTTAAAATATCATTGCATTCTTCTTTCCATTTCATCCTTCTTCTTTTGAATATCATAACCATCGAACCATTGAATCAAAAAACTATTCCTTCCAAAAAACAAACCAATCAACTCACCCATTCACTAATGAAAATCCCCCAAAACTAATAACATTTGTCCCTTTATACTTCAATATTAGTGAATTTAAACCATCAACTAACTTCATAATACAAAAATTGAATTGATGGAGTTATTTTCCATCTAAACAATAATTTTTGGTTCTCCTGAATCAACAGAGCACTTTATTGGAACCAAGAATTTTCAAATGTTCAACAGGATTAGGAACTTCCACCCCACTTGGAACTATGTGATCATTAGGAATTGCATGGAAATATATAGGTGTTGAAGACTATTTAGGGGTAGAAAATGGAATGAGAACTTGTTAAGTGATTCACGTTTTCCCAGAACACTTTGAAACTCTGATGAAAAATTATTGGGATTTTAGTAAGGAACAACAAATATTGATGATTTCTAGTGTTCTTGGTACACTTTCAAACTCCAATTCTTCAAAACTCATCAGGGTTTTAGTAAGGAACATGAAATGTCAATGATTTCTAGTATTCTTGGAACACTTTGATACTTTAATGCTTGAAAACTCATTGGAGATTTAGTAAGGAAAAGGAACTATCAAAAAATTTTGGTGTTCCTGAAACAAGCTAAAACTCCAATTTTGTTCCTAAGTAGGTCTAGAAAACTTTGATTTACTTCAAACTTAGTCAAATTTGTTTGAATTTCCACCAAGATAAAATTGGTGACATCCATTTGAGTCTCTTACAACACAAATTCATTACTTGAATGAAATTAATCCAAAAATGTCTCTTGAAACAAATCACCAAAACTAAATACATCATAATAAAAGTAAGGAAATTTTGAAAACTAAAACTAAAAATATTTTTGGTGACACAAAGTTGCAAGATCATCCAAGGAGAACTTTCTTGGAGATCCACAACCCATTCCATTGCATGAAGGGTTATATTTTTATGTTCGTTGGCTGACCTACACGTTTGATGTTGCATTGGGGTTGTAAGCCCTTGAGGCCAACAAAAATCATAATTGAATATTCATATTCATATTTAAGATTATTTTTAATCCTTTGGAAAGCATTCATTTCAGTAGTTCATTAGTTAGGAGTTAGATAGTTAGATTCAACATTTAGGGTTCAAGAATTTAATAAAGCCTTATGCCAAATATTGTAATATCTTGTAATTCCCTTGTGGCAAGTCTATGGGCTCTAGCCATTCCATATATATGGTATATGATGAATGTAAGGTTACAACTTGTTGAATCAATGATAATTCATGTTTTCTAAGCATTTCTTGTGCCATTTCTATTGTGTTGAACTCTAGGTTGCATGGTTGGACAATCCTTTCTAGACCCTCCATCTATAACTGTACTAAGTATTGTATCAGAGTGAGTTTTTGAGTCCTTTCAGAGAGAAGGAATTCCTTGTAGTGAACATATCACCAACCTGAGGCAGCCTGCCAGTATTTTCAATCGAGCACCAACTATGAGGCATTTGAGAGCTTGTAGTCAGATAGTAAAATTAAGGCAGTTGCACTAGATCCAAGGGGAGAGATGTTTCCAAGGAGAGTTCCTATTATAGAAAATGTTATTGGGCGAATCTAGATGAAATGTTGGAAATGATGAGAGTAATGAGAGCCTAGTTGGATGTTGTAGAAGAAGATAGAAGGAGATGTTTAAACCCTAGACATGCAGATGAAAGTGATGATGAATTAGATCATGTTGCAATTCAAAATGAATAAAACCTATAAGAAGAAGAAGAAGAAAATTTAGATCAGGTAAAGATGTTAAAAGTTATTTCCAATATTGGTGTAAGAGACTTAGAATTGAAATTCAAAATTACACGAGAAATTTAAACCTTGAGGAATTGATTGATTGGATCAAAGACATGGAAGAATACTTTGAGTATGAAGAAATTGAAGATTCAAAAAGAGTGAGATTTTCAAAAATTAAGTTGAAAGGATATGCTAGCATATGTTGGAAAGAAGTTCAATTGGATAAAAATAGAAGGGGAAAGAAAAAAATCACAAAGTAGGATAGGATGGTGAAAAAGTTGAAGAATCAATTCACACCTACTGATTATGAGCTTGAATTGTTGAAAAGATTGCATAACCTGAAGCAAAAGGAGAAAATTCCATGAAGGAATATACTAAATAATTTGACAAGGATCATTAGAGCTAGACATAGTGAAGAAAGAAAGGAAAAGGATGTGTGGTGCATCAATGGTCTAAGAAAAAACATCCAAGAAGAGTTGAGCCTAGTAAAGATGACACTAGTTGAAGAAGCATACCAATTTGTGTTGAAGGTAGAGGAAAAGTGGAATAGGAAGTTTGAACAAAGACAGAGAAGTGCAAGAGGAAGATTCCAAAGGAGAGATCACAATCCAGAGAGAGAAGACCATATGTAGAGAAAAGCAAGGATGGGAAACCCTACCGTAGTGAAGAGAAGGACAATAATTCATACTGTAGAGGAAGAGAGGATAGAAGTTTCTACTACAATGATAGAGAAGGTCACAATTCCTACCACAATGATGGATATAGGAGAGATGAAGGAAGATCTAAGAAAATACCATTCAAAGGAACTTGTTTCAAGTGTGGAGGAGGACATAGAGCATTTGAATGTCATCAGGAAAGTAACAGTAAGAGGACTGAGCATGCTGGAAGAACAACTTATGTGGATGAAGAACCTATTGGATCCCCTAGTTTAGTTGGGAAACTAGAGAAAGGAAAATCATTGGCAATGAGAAGAGATTTGATGCAAGAAGAAGTGACTGGGGAACTACCACAAAGAATATGTTTAGGACAAGGTGTAAATTTGGAGGAAAGGTATGTAAAGTTATCATTAATAGTGGTAGCATTGATAATTTATTTTCACAAGATATGGTAACCAAGTTGAATTTGAGGAGATTGGAATATCCAAAGCCCTTCAAGATAGCATGGATTCAGGATGAACATAAGATATTGGTGAGTGAGTAGTGTTTGGTGAAATTTCATATAGGATCATAATGATGAAGTGTTGTGTGATATTATGCCTATGGATGCATGCCATTTATTTTTAAGAAGACCATGGAAATATAATAGGAAAGAAATTCATGATGGAAGAAAGAATACCTATACTGTGACTTCAAATGGAAAGACATATATTGATACCTTTGGGAGAAGAGGACAAAAGTAAAGTTTGTAGTACTTCCAGACTATGTTTGGTAGATGGAAGGAAGTTTCTAGAAGGATTAAGGCACGAGAATATGTGTTTTGCATTGATTCCAATGAAGTGCAATAATATGGAGGCAAAGAGTTCTACTACAAAAGGATAAGATCCAACAAAGATTGAAGTAGAAGAAATGTTGATAGAGTATGAGGATATCATATCAAAGAATGTACCAGATGGATTACCATTAGTCCAAAACATTAGTCATCATATAGATCTAATATACCTAGAGCCAATTGCTTTCTATTGGTTCCCTCACACCTAGTTTTTTACTCATCATCCTCATGCTCGCTAGATTGAGTACGGTCATAGAAATTTTCCCCTTCTTCTTTATTGTCAAGAACTTCTTCATTATGTGGAACTTATTGTTCCTCCCTTTCCTTTCCAATTACCTCCTACTTGAGCTTGCCTATTCTTGCTCCTATTTCATCCATGATAGCCAGAATGCAATCCAACTTAGCTTCGGAATTCTCAGTACCTTGACCTACTTCTTGACTTCCCCTAAAGTTAGTTCACGTTCTAACCATTTTTCCCAAGAATAATTACACCTGGAGGTTTTACTTTAATAATTAGATATAAGAAATTTTACTTAATGTTTAAAAAAAGACATTTCAAAAGAACAAACATTCACGTAAGAAATTCCATAAAAGAACTCATACACAAGTTTTTCCCAAACATGTTTTTCATTATGTGTGGCTTAGTAAGTCTTTATTGACTTAATCCAAGTTTGTTTTATATAGAGTTATAGTGCATATGAGGCAATGTTATAGTGCGTATAAGCATTATTTAAAGTGCTTTATACATATCAACTTCTACACTATTGTAATGCGCTTTATCTATATTTCAAACACTTAACATTATATATAATATATATATGTATATGTATATATATAACATATCTTTAATATATATATTTATTTAAGATTATCAAATGCATTAATTGTCAAATAATAAATATATATTGAAATAAAAATCATATATATATACACAAATATATAAGTATATTTTAATAATATATATGTATATACGTTATTATATACATATATTTTAATATATATGGATAACATTGTTTTAAAATCTTTATATAAAAACACATACTCTCATTTCCATCGATCGACATATATATAAAAAGTGTATATATACATATATATATACATATGTCACCTTTGTTCAATTGATATTCCCATGCATATGGGTAACCTGTCCATGAGCATGTGTAGATACGTCTACCTATGTCTACTTATGTACGTATTTACTCATATGTATGAGTTTATCGTAGAAACGTACATATATACATATATACATTTTGTGTATATATGTTTTATATAAATATGAACACACAAGGAAGGAATTTCACTCGACATAAAGACTTAATCACATTCCTAAATCAAAACATTCATAGAACAAGAACATAACCAATATAAACATTTACAACCAAAACTGATTTGACTTAATCTTAGACCAACTAGGGTGTGAGTGTGTGTATGCTCAGTTAGGCTTGTTAAGGTTTACCAAAAGAAGTTCTTCTCTTGAGTGATACTTGCCCTCTCTTCCGAAGGTTTGAACCTATTCTTGCATTCAACTTAGTACATCATAACAGTAGTTAGCCGATAACAATACATTCATATGCATCACATATTTTTTGCACAAACGGTTGTCATTACACCAAAAGATCATCCTGTTAATGCCCGATACAACCGCCATAGTTAATGAATCCATGGGAGGCAGTTAATCCATGTCATGAACCCAAGCATTGTGTTGCACAACACAAGGAGACCAAGGGAGCACACCTTGCAACAATCCCCCCTAGCACAAGTGAGGGGTTCGAACGCATGACTGAGACAAGATGATACCAATTGTTGCACAAACGGTTGCCACTACACCAAAAGATTGACTTGTTAATTCCCAATACAACTGCCAGAGTTAATGAATCCACGAGAGGCAGTTAAGCCATGTCACAAACCCAAGTGTTGCGCTACACAACACAAGGAGACCAAGGGCACACACCTTGCAACAATATTTCATTTACATAATCATTATAAAACATTAAATTGAATCAAACATTCATTCATCATATTTCCATCAAGATTCATATACAAAACACATTCATATATATTAAAGCATTTTAACCAAACAAGGTAATAACCTAACTAGGTAATAACATATGGGGTGTAACAAAAAGTGTAACAAGAGAAGGAGAAAAAAGATATAGTAGGTTAATTACAAGGGGTTCAAACCAACAAAAATTTTATAACAGTACATATTCAATGAAAAATGGCATGTCCTATGGAATTTCCAAGTGGCTTTCCCCCTTGGTCCTCTCTCCTATAGAAACTCAACTTACCAATTAGTACATTTATGAATGACATGTCAAATGTTGTAGTTGAAAATGTTGGTGTAAAAATTAATATTAAGGGAGAGGTCCAAAAGAATATATATATGGAGAGAGAGAGCTTCAGAGATATAGAGAAAAATAAGAGAGACATGGAGAGAGAGATAAAGAGATAGAGAGGGAGAGTCGGATATAGTAACATAGAGAGAGATGGGTAGAGAGATAGATCCCCATGGACATGTGCCATCATTGGATTGTTGGTACATAATTTAGTTGATCAAAATCCAATCTATGTTTCCCTTTATATCTCTTATTTTTCTCCCATCTCCTATCTCTCTATATATATTTATCTCTTTCTATCCTTGTCTATCTCCCTCTCTCCCTATTTATCTCTATATTTACTTTTCTTTGTATATCTCTTTGTTTTCTCTAACACTCTTTGTCTTTCTCTCTTGCACCCTCTCTCCTAATTTTCAATCTTTCCCTTTATATCTATTCTCTCTTCTTCATGCTCTATCTCTCTTTCTATATTCCACTCTTTATGTTGCATATATTTTATTAATGACACAACAAAGAAAAATACAATGTACAATTTGCAATAAAGATGCATGTTCTCTTCAAAAAAATAAGTTTGATCTACTTTCATGGCCCTTGCTTTCCTAAGAGCTACTTTGATATAAGTAATTTCTAATCTTTATATATAATAATTCTTCTAGTACATATGTATCAAGACACCAATGAACTAGTATTTAGCATACTAAAAACTATGAACATTTTATCTCATTACAAAAGAAGGGCCCATTTCTACCATCACAAAATTGTATCAATATCAAGTTAGAGTGTACAATACAATATAACTTACCACTAAAAATGCTTTGGGAAATTTAATTATATGCTATATGGTATCCATCATACCTGTTAGCTCTCAAAAATGCAGGTTTTATTCACAAAAGGTTGCCAAGCTTTGACGACATTTCAGGGTAATTGAACAATGTTTGAAACAATCAAACCTTCTACTCTTTAGGTGCTGCAAGACCAAGGCGGGTGTACCTCTCTGAATAATGCAGACTTAACTAGCAATCAATCCACTTACAAAAATTGTTCACAATGGCACATGGGAGTGAACAGATGAAATTCAATTTGAGAACAGTGACAATATTCTACTCTAAGTCCTAAATACTCAATTAAAAGTAACAGAATGAGTTTATAATGATGAGGTGCAGAGACTAGTGCCTTGTTGGGTATGCGGAGTCAAATGAGATCAAGATAAGCAACACTTTCTAGAGAAGACACAAATTATCTGGCATATGCTTTGTTTACAACTTGTATAAACATGCAACCATGTAACTACTAAGTTCTACTTCAATAATCCAAAATGATTTTCTCTTATTACTGTGATCAATAAGAGGATTTAATATTTTCTTGAAAGAACCAGTTGATTGATCACACAAATACAGTAAATGTGTATCGATAAATCAAACATAAACTTGCTATGTTAATTTAAACAACCAGAAAAATCATTCATGGAGACAACTTAGCAATATTTTTCATTTCAATTCAACAGATAATTGACACCAAAGAAAATGCAGCAACATCAACTGAATCTCATCAATACCTCCATTGTGAAAATCATGCAACAATAGCCTCTGGTTTGATGATTTTATTTTATCTTACTGTATCTATTTTGCAGTCCACAAAAAATCTCATGTTCGGTCCCTATTAACAACTACAACATACTTATTTATACACCAGCATGAGAAAGATATTAAAATAAAATATATGTCGGCCCTCCACAAGATTCGAGCTCCAATCGAGCTGGTAGGCAACGGTCTCCAAGCATTCAACATGTCGGCCTCAACATTTTGAAATTCTATTTTCATCAGTGAGCAGTGGGCGAGACATCCATATCATCCTGCCAAAGGCAATTCACTCGCTTATCGTTCCGCTTACATCCCTATTTTAATCGCATTCGCCGTAGCTACCTCTTAGTCATATCGAGATCAAATAATGTTCCTTTGTTTGCACTCTGCTTCGCTATAACAAATAGGTATCGCGGAGACCTCATACAGAATGTATTAAGTTTCACCGAGAGCCCATATTGTTCACAGTCGCCAAGACATCGGGAGAGTCATATCGAAAAGCACACATGTTTTGTCCACTATCGCTGTGACCACACGACTTCAGAGAGACCTCATATAGATTGGAACTTGTTTTTCCGAAGATCTTCACTTACATTAAGTCGCTAAGACATGAGCAAAGTCACACCGATGAACTCCCCTTGTTCTATTCACTATCGCCGTAGCTCATCCGGGTCGGTAAGAGGTCACATAGATCATTTTAAGTTTCACCGAGAGCCTACATCCAACTTCATGGCGCTGCGACCAGACCATCGTTATGCTGAACACAAGAAGTATCGCCATAGCCCATTTCTCTCGGGGAGACCAAATACCGAAACACATAAGTCACAACGAGCCACTCCTTACTCCATTCAACTTCGCCAAGACCGCAAGATTCTCTCACCGAAAGGACACCCAACGTGCTTGCCTAGACCCAAGCCTTTCACCATGACCTCCTGCCGCAAACACATGCCTTTGTCGATGTCCTATGTCACTGAGACAGATATAAAGTTATGCTGAAAGTATATTAAAAAAGAAAATATGTGTAAGGTCGGCGAGACCGAAGGTCACTCGCCAAGACCTTACAACGATAGCCATATCTCCCAATGAGCCACTCCATCCACTTCCGGTCGGTAAAAAAAAATGAAATCGCCAGGACATGATGTCGATACCCCAGACCTCTGTCGATATGCCCCATCCACAGTCACTAGTCATCGTGACAATAAGAATGTCCCACCGACCACCTGAAATAGAAGAATTTAATGGAAAAAACATAGTGGGTCGGGGAGACAAATAGGGACCTATGCCAATACATTCCAAAGTGTAAAAAATGCAAACGTAGATGAAATCTATGGGGCAGAAGGGGAAAAATGTGGATAAAGCACCATGAAAATAGTGGAAATGAGGCTTAGGTAAATATCACATAGAGACTCAGGGGATATGAGGATATGAAAAATAATCATTAGATTTTGATAGTTTCAACAGTGGCTCCGTCTAGGGATGAATGATAGTAAGATCATTGCAAGGATCTGGAATCTTTAGGTGAGCAGACCAGACAAAGAAAGAACCAATGAGCAACAATGGAATGAATGGTAATGGAAACGAATGCAAAGTGAATGCAAGATGGAGGTGAATGGAAAATGGGAGTGAAATGGAGGTGGATGAAAACTTAAAACTACTGTGCATGGAAAATATTTTTTAAGAGGATACACAAGAGTTGTCCATGCACTGGCAACCCTCAATCCTCTGTGTAGCTCAAGAGAAGAAAAGTTTCAAGAATTTCCTATGAACAGGCAATTCCTGATCTTCACTAGCCATGTTTTGTAGATAATATGAGTCTTCACCCCTTTTTCCAACAACAACAAAAGGTCCCAGCCACAAAGCTTTGAATTTACCATGCTTTCCCTTCTCCTGGCACCTTGCATTCCACATCAACACCAAATCATTTTCTTCAAATTTTCTATTCTTTTCCTTCTTGTCAAATAGATACTTCATCTGTGCATGTAACTTCATGTTTTGATTCTGGGCCTCCCTCCTTACTTCATCAAGTTCAGCAAGTTGCTCCATTCTGTCTTCCATGGGTTCAAGAACTTCCAAATCTTCCTATAAGATGAACCTGTAGACTGGTAACAAATTTTCTAGAGGCATCCTAGCCTGTGCTTCATACACTAATTCAAATGGAGATTTTCCAATTGCCTTTTTCATAGTGATTCTGTCAGCCCACACAACTAGTTTTAACTTGGAATCCCAAGCCTTCTTATTATGTCCCAACATCCTCTTTATAATCTTCAAGAGACTCTTATTGCTGGACTCTGCTTGAACATTGGCTTGTGGATGATAAGGAGCTGCATAAGAAATAGTAATTCCATACTTATCACAAAATATTTTGAATTCATTTGACCTAAAACACATCCCATTATCAGTAATTATCCTTAATGGTGTACCAAATCTGGTGATAATGTTTTCCATCAAGAAATTTGTTACAACTTTACTTGTAGGCTGCTTGGTTGGGATCACCTCCACCCATTTTGTAAAATAATCAATGGCAACTAATATCCACCTATGTCCTCCACTTGACTTCTCATGTATCTCTCCAATGAAATCAATTCCCCATTGATGAAAAGGGGCATCAGCCTGTAGAGGTCGAAGTGGCAAAGCACCTTGATACTTCAACCTTCCAGAAAACTTTTGGCAAGCCTCACATTTTCTCACATGTGTAAAGGAGTCATTAAAAACCTTTGGCCAATAATACCCAGCCCTGATAATTTTGTGTGCAGTTGTCTTTGCTGAATAATGACCTCCACAAACTCCTTCATGCATTTCTTTCAAAACATGTTGAGCCTGCGACTCATCCAAACATAACAACAATAGACCATCTCTATTTTTCCAAAATAGATTGCCATCCATGAAAACATACTTTGATGCCTGCAACTTCAAAGTTCTCCTTTGCCTGTCACTCAATCCATCTGGACACTTCATATATTTAAGATAATGCATAACATCAGTATACCAGGGAGTGTGTTCAATGCTCGCAACTGCAGTCACTTCTTCAACATTGCAGATCTGATTTGCTTCAATATTAGTTTCTGCCATCAGCTTAGCCAAGCCTTGGCCTCTTACCAACTTAGTAATCTGTATCTCCATGTCAAATTCTTGAATCTTGTTGATCCATCTACATCTTTTCCCTGTAACTTTAGATTGTGTTAAAATTTCTTTGACAGCAACATGAGGGACAAAAGCAATAATTTTTGCTCCAATAAGATATGGTCTGAATGCTTTTATAGCCTTTACCAATGCAAATGCTTGTTTCTCCATTATGTCATATTTTAATTTAGACCTTTGTAATGATTTACTAAAGAAATATACAGGTTGTTCATAAAAAATCATTATTGTTTTGTAACATGACAACAACAACAGTATGCATCGAGGCAAATGAAAAAATCTGAAAAGGCTTTGTAAAATCTAGGGATTTAAGAATAGGAGCCTCTTTGATAGCCCTTTTGATAGACATAAAAGCATCCAAAGCTTCAGCAGTCCAATCCATTTTATGTCCTTTCTTCAACATTTTAGATATGGGCTTGATGATCTCAGCAAAATTAGAAACAAATCTTCTAAATAAATTAATTTGTCCAAAGAATGACTATATAGCCTTGACAGTTTTTGGGATAGGAATTTTATCAATGGCTTCAACTCTTTTAGGATCTATTCTAATTCCCTCCTTTGAAACAATATGCCCCAAGAGTTTACCTTTTGTGACTGCAAAATGACATTTCTTTGGATTTAAACTAATACCATATTCAAGAGCTCTAATAAATACCTTTTCAAGATGTTGTACATGATCCTCAGCCCTCTTCGAGTAAGCAGTCAAGTCAGCTTGATACACCACCATGATAATATTAATCAAATCAGCAAATGCTACATCCATAGCTCTTTGGAAAGTCGCTTCAGCATTAGTGAGACCAAATGGCATTCTTATGTATACATATGTTCCCCAAGGAGTTGTGAATGTTGTTTTGTATTGCTCAGATTCCTTGACTTTAACCTGATTGTATCCAGAAAACCCATCCATTATGGACAACAGCTCATAGTCTATCACCTTATGCAGTATAGCTTCCATATTTGGTAAAGGATAATTATCTTTGAGAGATGCCATATTTAAATTCTTGAAATCCACACATAATCTGATGTCACCATTCTTCTTTCTCACAGGAACCAGATTTGAAACCCATGTAGAATGTCTGATTAGTTTGATAATTCCTCCATCTCTGAGCTTTGTTAGTTCTTCCTGCATCTTAGGCTCCTGTATTGGATTTATAGGTCTTTGCTTCTGCCTAAAAGGTTTGGCGTCTGGATTCAGTGGTATTTCATGCTGAAATAAATCTTCCCTGTATGCTTTTAGATCTTCATATGACCAAGCAAAAACATGTTTGTACTTTCTCAACAACTCTATCAACATTCTTCTAATTGCAGGGTTGATCTTCTTTCCAACGTATACCTTTCTTGGTGCTATTTAAGTCCCCAAGTTAATCTCTTCAACATCTTCCTTTCTGACTGGTGTTTGCTTCATTAGAGATCTATCATTTCCATCATACACCCTTTCTAGTGCCACTAATCCTTTAGGAAGCTTGTTTGTTTTGAGCTGTAAGATCTCCTTGCCAAACACAGTTTGTTTCCCATCTACTTTCTCAACAAAGGCGTTGAAATCAATCTCCTAGGCTTCATACTGATCTATACAATTGAGGAATTTCAAAAGGTTTGTATCATCATTGAAAACTTGCCAGCTATAAACGTTATCAGGAACAGCAGGCCTCGTCTTGAACTCAATCTGTGACACCTAGCCAATGTGATATCATCTCTTTTCAGTGCCACATTTGCTAAAAAATCAGCCATTATATTCTTCAACCTATCAATCCACTCAATTGAGAAAGCATCAAACAGTTCAATTGTGTCCCATGCAGCATTCCTATATTGCTTTAATCTTTTGTGCTTTGCTGCATACTTGGATTTAATTTGTGAAACAACCAACTCAGAATCACCAAAAATAGTTAGCAATTTAATCTTGTGTTTCACGGCTATATTCAAACCTGTCAATAAAGCTTCATACTCTGCCACATTGTTTGTACATTCAAATGCCAATAAGAATGAATATTTAAAAGTAGTACCTTCAAGGGAAACAAAAACAATCCCAACGCCATTATCTTCTTGACTGCAGGCTCCATCAAAGTACATCTTCCATATGCCATTACAATTCTGTGCAGCATGTTTTTCAATTGGGTCACTATTTGTTAATTCTGGTTGGGTTGGTTCAATCTTAAAACTCCCAAGATCAATATCATGAAAACAATTAATCTAATTCTGTGGTACACATTCAACAAGTTGATTCATTCTTGGCTCTATGTATAACTTCACTTCTTGACCATTCACTGGAATAGTAGCATAAGAAAAATCAAACTGGACATTTCCACCAACAGTAGTCATCCATTGTCTTGATAGAAGCATTCCAAATTGAGGAGTATCAATGACTGTTATGTCTATATTATAAGCCACTCGTGGATAAGTAGCCAGTTTGACTTCAACTCCTCTCATAATGCCTACCATAGGCACAGGTTTGTTATCCATTGCATAACACTTCCCTTCACATGTATCAACCCACATGCCAAGCTGTTTCATTACTCCTACTGGCATAATGTTTATAGCAGCACCAGAATCTATCATACAATTCCTCAGCAACTTATTTTTTATTAGCAATGTGGTGAAGAAAGGATCCACTTGTGGGGAGGTTGTTAAAACATCACCTAGACAGACCTCTGAATTATTTATCTTTTCCTGCCTATTGACTTCTTCAGAATTCATATGCTTTTCATTCCCATTTGTAATCAATTGAACAACACTATCTATGTACCCTTAATTTTCATCAATTCAAGTAGTGGAACATACATTTTTACCTGGGATAATGCCTGGCTGAAATCAAAAGAGGAGCCTTACGTCTTGACAGTCTTCTTCAATTCTAGCGCTTCTCCTTTGCTTTCCTCTTTTTCTTTTTTACTAGGCTGATCAGACTTTTGCATTTCCTTGTGTAATTCTGCAACTTTCTGCTTTTGGTCAGACTTCTTTTCAATTTTATCATGCTGCTTGTTCTCTGGCTTTTTTACAGTTCCTTGTGTTGTCTTTTGATCTTTTACAAAAATTCCCCCAAGAACTCCATCTAGCTCATTCACTTTTCTATTTCTCAACCAATATTTACTTCTTCCGTCCTCAACTACTGTGACAATTATTTTCTCCATTTCACCTTTAGTGAGTCTCCTTACATTGCACTGAATAGGTGTTTCAACAAGATGTGGCTCTATGTAGTCTTCATCAGAATCACAAAAAATATGTTGTTCAGCCATATGGACATTGTACTTCTGATTGGAAACGTCATACTCATAGCCCTCATCCTCTAAAGATGAATATCCTTCCTCAGCATGGTAAAAGGTATCTGAAGTCAAATAGATCTTGTGATCTTCTCCATTATCCTCCATTAGCATTCCCTCTTCTTGCATCTTCTGAGCTACAACACAATAGTCTAGAGAATGTGGCTGATTACAAACTTCACAAAAATAATTATTATTCACCATGTAAGTTCCTTTCTTGCTCAATGGATTAGGAGTCTCTTTGTTTCTTGGCCTGACTGTTACAGGTTTCCCATCTTTCCAATCTATATTGTAAGGCATATCATGCAGCCTCGACCTTTCATTTCTATTCTCATTTCTGTATGTATTCTCTTGTCTGTACTGATAATTATTTTGCTGAGGAGGCCTCGGGTTGTCTCTTTTACTAGTTACACCAGCAGCCTTCCTGTTATTTTCAATTGTCAATGCAACTTTCTGTGCTTTAGCCAAGTCTCTTGGAAATCTATTTTTTAGTTCGTACCCTGTTTTGGGATCAAATGCACTTAAATAAATACTCAATGCAGCAGAGTCTGGCAACCTTGATCCAGGAGGGACTTTAGTATGCAACTTGTTGAATTTTTGGTTGAAATCATAAATTGAGTCATTCTAATTTTTCTGAATCCTCACCAATTCATGAAGAGTTGCATCTGGAGCATTTTGATTCCCATATTGTTCAAAGAATTTTTCTTGAAATGCTTGGAGAGAATTAATTGAATATGCTGGCAAGCTGTTAAACCAATCCCTAGCATCTTCAATAAGTGACATCATAAACAGCCTCATGTGCAAATCTTCATATGGCATACCTATGTCTTGAATGGACACATTAAAATTCCTTAGATGTTCTTCAGCAGTGATCACATTGCTCCCTGCAAACTTGGGAATCATACCTCTCCAGCTACTATCCATAGGGTAAGGGCATGGATTGAAACCTGCCAAATCAAACTGCCTGATCATCACTGCATATTGGTGAGGGGGAGGGATAGGTGGATATTGATACTGATGTATAGGATTATTGAATTGTGCATTATGCTGAGGGATGTGATGCTGACCAGGAGGTGGATGCACATTTGTGTGCTGTTTGGGAATATGAGGCGGCTGCCTGTAGTGATTCCCTATCTGATGGTGAGGAGAATTTTGCTGATTGGAGGGCCCTGCGCCATGATCACCCTACTTGTGAGGTCGGACATACTTTGAGCCACCAGCTATCTGATCAGCAAATTGAGCTTTCTGCAATTTAGCTTCTAGCTCCCTTATTCTCTTCTCTTTTTGTTCCAACAGTGCTTTTGCTTCATTAGAAATCGAGAGCTCATGGTTCTGAATTCTGATTTGTTCAACCTCTTGTTTAGCTTCAAACTCAACCCGTTTCTGAGCTTCAAACTCAGCCATCTGCTGAGAATCAAGAGAAGAGAAAGGATTTCTTTGATCTTCAAGAGTACAAAGTTCTGTACTTGAATCATCTGTCCATGTATCATACCAATTATATGTTTCACCATGTGCTTCTGGTGCTTTACCTTTGTTATGCACATGTCCTCATTTATTCCTTTTCCCTTATCAGCTCTGTCATCTTTATGTGTCTACTTACTACTAACAACAGGAGCTCCAATATGACCTCCCCTGTACTGAGATCTTCTTCCATTCATGATGAATAGCTGCAAAATATTCTGTCAGAGTCGCCACTCACTTTTATCAAAAATGAGAAAAATGTTTGATACTTCTAGTTCCTAGCGGAGTCTGTGCAAGATTTATGACTCTATGATTAAGGCTTTGATTCTGATTGTTCCCCAGCGGAGTCACCAATTTGTTAGCTCTCAAAAATGCAAGTTTTAACCACAAAAGGTTGCCAAGCTTTCATGATGTTTCAGGGTAACTGAACAAGGTTTGAAACAATCAAACCTTCTACTCTTTAGGTGCTGCAAGACCAAGGCGGGTGTACCTCTCTAAATAATGTAGACTTAACTAGCAATCAATCCACTTACAACACTTGTTCACAATGGCACATGGGAGTGAAGAGATGAAATTCAATTTGAGAATAGTGACAATATTCTACTCTAAGTCCTAAATACTCAATTAAAAGTAACATAATGAGTTTATAATGATGAGGTGCAGAGACTAGTGCCTTGTTGGGTATGCAGGGTCAAATGAGATCAAGATAAGCAACACTTTCTAGAGAAGACACAAATTATCTGGCATATGCTTTGTTTACAACTTGTATAAACATGCAACCATGTAACTACTAAATTCTACTTCAATAATCCAAAATGAGTTTCTCTGATTATTGTGATCAATAAGAGGATTTAATCTTTTCTTGAAAGAACCAGTTGATTGATCACACAAATACAGTAAATGTGTATCGATAAATCAAACATAAACTTGCTATGTTAATTTAAACAACCAGAAAAATCATTCATGGAGACAACTTAGTAGTATTTTTTATTTCAATTCAATAGATAATTGACACCAGAGAAAATGCAGCAACATCAATTGAATTTCATAAATACCTCCATTGTGAAAATCATGCAACAATAGCCTCTGGTTTGATAATTTTATTTTATCTTACTGTATCTATTTTGCAGTCCACAAAAAATCTCATGTTCGGTCCCTATTAACAACTACAACATACTTATTTATACACCAGCATGAGAAAGATATCAAAATAAAATATATGTTAGCCCTCCACAAGATTCGGGCTCCAATTGAGCTGGTAGGCAACTGTCTCCAAGCATTCAACATGTCAGCCTCAGCATTTTGAAATTCTATTTTCATCAGTGAGCAGTCGGCAAGACATCCATATCATCTTGCCAAAGGAAATTCACTCGCTTATCATTCCGCTTGCATTCTTGTTTTAATCACATTCGCCGTAGCTACCCGTTAGTCATATCGAGATCAAATAATGTTCCTTTGTTTGCACTCTACTTCGCTATAACACATAGGTATCGCGGAGACCTCACATAGAATGTATTAAGTTTCACCAAGAGCCCATACTGTTTTCACAGTCGCCAAGACACCGGGAGAGTCATGTTGAAAAGCAAACATGTTTTGTCCACTATCGCTGTGACCACACGACTTCAAAGAGACCTCATATAGATTGGAACTTGTTTTTCCAAAGATCTTCACTTCCATTAAGTCGCTGAGACATGAGCAAAGTCACACCGAAAAACTCCCCTTGTTCTATTCACTGTCACCATAGCTCATCTAGGTCAGTAAAAGGTCACATAGATCATTTTAAGTTTCACCGAGAGCCTACATCCAACTTCATGTTGCCACGACCATACCATCATTACGCTGAACACAAGAAGTATCGCCATAGCCCATTGCTCTCGGGGAGACCAAATACCGAAACACATAAGTCACAATGAGCCACTCCTGACTCCATTCAACTTCGCCAAGACCGCAAGATTCTCTCACCGAAATGACACCCAATGTGCTCGCCCAGACCCAAGCCTTTCGCCATGACCTCCTGCCGCAAACACATGCCTTTGCCGATGTCCTATGTCACCGAGACAGATATAAAGTTCTGCCAAAAGTATATTCAAAAAGAAAATATGTGTAAGTTCAGTGAGACCGAAGGTCACTCGCCAAGACCTTACAACGATAGCCATATCTCCCACTGAGCCACTCCATCCACTGCCGGTCGGTAAAAAAAAATGAAATTGCCAGGACATGATGCCGATACCCCAGACCTCTGCCGATATGCCCCATCCACAGTCGCTAGTTGTTGTGACAGTAAGAATATCCCATTGACCACCTGAAACAGAAGAATTTAGCGGAAAAAACATAGTGGGTCGAGGAGACAAATGGGGACCTATGCCGATACATTCTAAAGTGTAAAAAATGCAAACGTAGATGAAATCTATGGGGTAGAAGGGGTAGAATGTGGATAAAGCACTATGAAAATAGTGGAAATGAGGCTTAGGTAAATATCACATAGAGACTCAGGGGATATGAGGATATGAAAAATAATCATCAGATTTTGATAGTTTCAACAATACCTACATATTGGCCTACGCTAAGGTCCTTGTCAATGCATTGACTAGAAATAACTTCACCCATTGTTTTTTAGGTAAGAAGTAATGAAGCTTTATAACATGCAACCTACACTATTTGGAGACCAACTAGACAGTCTACATTGTCAACTTGAATCTAATGGGTGGCACTTGGAGCCTAAACTCAAAAATCGTCAAATTATGTGGGAGAAAATTGTTTGGTAAAGCTCCCTAAAGATGTGTTGTCATGGCTTTCTACAGTCATAAAATATGCACAAAATAGATTTGTTGAAAAGTCCTTGGAAACTTTCAAGAAAATGCAATCAACATGTATAAATTCAATCCAAAAAAACTTTTCCTACCTTCTCCTTAATGTGCCAAAATAGGAGCTCTATAATAGGGTATGACATCTATCACATCATAATAGAAGGGGGTTTTGTTAGATGTTATAGATCTACAATTTTAACTATTAATCTCTCTTCTCTCAATATATATTTCATTTATCTATCTTCTCTCTCTCCCTCCCCCTCTCTTAATATGTGTGTGTCTCTTTGTCCCTCTTCCCTCTTTGTATATCCCTCTCTTTTGTAGGTCATCTCTCTTTGTTTATGTCTCTCTATTTTTTCCTCTATCTCCTCACCCCCTCTCTCTCTTTCTCTTCCCCCTCTATCTCTCCCTTTTTCTATCCTTATCTCTTCCTCTCTCGCTATCGCAAACAAAACATGAGCCTGGATGTAATGGAGCCTAATTATCTTCCTTATTGAGAGGTTTTTTTTTTTTTTTTTAGTTTTTTTAATCAGTCGTGTTTGGATCCATGTAACATGATGCATAATTGATTAAATGAAGCTATCACTTCTACATTGAGACCTTTTTTGCACAAACAACATTTTCTCAATGGCCTACCAATTGAGCTCATGTACTCCACAAATGTATGCAAAAAATAGACCAATTGTTTTCCTATTTCACCTTCCACACCTCTTCAGCGTACCCATTGCACACCAAGATGTGATTGCTAGTTGTTTAGGTCAATCACCTCAAAAATTTTAATTTGATTGTGCTTTATCTTGGTTCAAATATACAACTATAGAGAACTGATATATGCACTTGCATAAGTGAACTAACATGTGGACTTAAAACTATATTTTCATAAATGAATAGGTTAAAAAATGATAATTAAAATTCACTTGCCTATAAGTTTGTGAACAATGTTTGGGAACTTTCTAAGCAAGTTTCATAATATCCTTAGTCAAGCCCTCAAGTGAATTGATTCAACAATAATGAACTAAAATATTTTTTTAAAAAGAACAAAAAACATGCAATATGCTTAAGATAATGTATGGTAATATGCTTTGGTAATACAATTATAGTCCTAAATGATGCTACTATGATGATGATTTTAAATGGATTAGAGCAAGCAACATCTAAGCATCCTTTTAAATGATTTTTTTTAGATATAACAACATTACAGATAAGTCAACAGAAACGTGGACCAGATTGACTCACAATGACAAGTGAAAAAGATAAAAAGAAAATTAAATTTAAAATTTCAAAAATAACTTAAGACAATTTAACACCTATAAATTTAATAATTTTTTTAATAAAATATATATTACATTAATTTTTTTTAAATATCACTAATAAATTTATTATTATATAAAAAATATTTTAATTAAAATAAATCTAAAATATGAAAGGAAAACATAAATTACATTTTTTTTACACAAATAAAATTAATAAAAAATGTCTTTAAATCTATTTGTGTATATTATCACATAATATTTCTGATTACTCTCAACACTTTACCATCGCAACTAAGAGGAATAAACATTCTCCTATGGTACCTCAAGATACCATCTAGTTCTATTTCATACCCATCGAACCGATGATCAGTAGGATTCTCTGCTAGGGCGTTCTTCACTCTTTCATAATGCTCATCCCCTGGCAGATTTTGGATTTCCTGCTACCTCAAGTTAGACCTTGTTGAGATCATGGGTGTCATATGTATTCATCTACTAAGAGCATCAACCAAGTGCTTTGTTCTCTTTCTTTTTTATGTATTCAATTCCAAAGTCATACTCACTAATTAATTCTAGCTACCTTCTCTGTCATGCATTGAGGCTTGGATGGGTAAATATGTTTCTCAACCCCAAGTGGTATGTCTTGAGTTCGAATGGATTTCCCAAAAGGTAATGCCTCCACATCAGTAAAGCATGAACTTGGCCGCCAATTCCAAATCTTGAGGCGCATAGTTTACTTCATGGGTTGCTTAAGCTTTCTTGATTCATATGTCACTACTTGTCTGTCTTGCATTAATATTGCTCCCAATCCTTCTCTGGAGGCATCTGTGATTACTGTGAATCTCCCATTAGGATCAAGGATAGTTAACACTGGTGTTGTCATGATCCTCTCCTTCAGGAGTTGGAATGTCTGCTTGTATTTCTCAGTCCATTCAAACTGTGTTCCCTTCCATTGGAGTGAGGTAATAGGAGATGCAATTTGGGAGAACCCTTGCAAAAACTTCCTATAGTATCTTGTAAGGCCCATGAAGCTACAGAATTCTAACACATTCTAAGGCATTGGCCATTCCACAATTGCCTTGGTATTTTTGAGGTCTATGCAGACTCCTTCCACTGAAATTATATGGCCCAACTAGTGCACTTTGTCCTGATAGAATGAGAACTTGGATAGCTTCCCAAAGAGTTTCCTTTCTCTCATTTGTTGAAAAACTATCCTCAAGTGCCTATCATGCTCTTCGATAGTCTTTGAGTAGACTAAGATGTTGTCAATAAATATTAGAACTAAATCATCTAAGAATTCTTTGAATACACTATTCATAAGGTTCATAAAGGCTACTGGTGCATTAGTTAAATTGAAAGGTACCACTATGAACTCATAATGTCCATACTGAGTTCTAAATGTAGTCTTTGGAATATCTTCTTCCTTAATCCTCAATTGATGGTACCTCGATTTGAGATCTATCTTGGAGAACACTGTTGCTCCCTTCATTTGATCAAACTACTCATCAATCCTTGGGAGTGGGTATCGGTTCTTGATGGTAACCTTGTTCAACATCCGATAATCTATACACAAATGCAAAGTTCCATCCTTCTATTTCACAAAAATAACTAGCACTACCCAAGGAAACACACTGGGTCTTATGAGTCCTTTTCCCAACAATTTCATTACTTGGGCCTTCAACTCATAAATTTTTGTAGTGGTCATTCGGTAAGGTGCCTTGGATTGAGGCTCAACTCCTGGGAGTCCTAGGTGGACGGAAAAGTTGAATCCCCGCTTTAGAGGAAACTCTGTAAGTTCTTCAGGGAATACATCTTGGAACTCCTTAAGAATAGGATAGTCATCTAAGTATGGCTCCTTATTGTTAGGATTACTAACATGCACTACATAAATTTCACACCCCTTTCAAGGAGCCTTCTTGAGTTGCATTACAAAATCTGTCTAAGCTCTAAGGGTCTCTGAAATCCACAAACCTCAACTGGTTTTCCATACTCATCTAGACAGTTGACCACCTTATCCTTATAGTTCACTATGTCTTTATGCTCAGTTAACCAATTTATTCCAAAAATTACATCATATGAGTCTAAGGGTGCCACATACAAGTTGACCTAAGTTTGAAAAGTTGGAAGTTCTAACTCACTACAAAAGAGACATGTATCTACCCTCCACTCTACCATATTACCATTCTGGATAGTCCATGAGTTTGTCAAGTACCCAAGTCTAATGGGTATCTTAGATAATATTCTAGGATCTACAAAACATTCAGTAGCTCCAGTATAAATTAAGATAGAGATAGATTGGCCATAGAGCTTACCTATTAGCTGAATTGATCAAGCCTAGTATTTTGCATGTCTATTGTCAATTGTAGCATGGATCTAGTTATTCTACTGATAACTTCATTCCCTTAGTCACTTTGTCCACTAAGGAAAATTTGAGGCATAATGATCACCTCCACATGTACATAACATCCATCTCGGGATCCTTTATGCCTCCTAGCTTTTCCTCTCTAAAGCCCTTATGCTTTTGGTCATCCCTACCCTTGCCTTTATTTTCTTTCTTGTTCTTTCCACCATTACCATATTCTCCTTTGTCTTGTGATTCACTTCCCCTTTTGATATTACGAATTTGATGGCTCTTATCTCCCTTATGAAATTTCTTCTTTCCATATCTAGACTTAGAACTTGAATCGCTGCAAAGATTGGATAATTGTTGCAAATTTTGTTCCTATTTGGTGGCTTTCTGAAAAACTCCATTCATGCTCTAAGGTTCATGCATATTCACTTTAGCTCCTATGTGGGGTGTGAGTCCCATTATAAATTTTTGGATACAAAACCGTTCATCCCCCTAATACTGAGGCACATACTTCAACAAGTTTGTGAACTTTTCCCAATAATGAATTGTAGTCATATTTCCTTGTGTTAAGTTCTAAAATTTCATCATTTTATTATCAAAGAAAAGCTACGGTCACCATCTTATCCTAAAGGCTAGGAGGAAGAGTTCCCAAGTGATCTCAACAAGATGTAGATTTTATTCTAACTTCTCATTATCCCGTCACGTCGTTGCTTCACCCTAGAGCTGATATGTAGCCCATGTTGCCTTAGTTTGTTCAGAAAGGTTATAGAGCCCAAAATATTTTTCCATTTCTATAATCCAAGCTTCAGCTCTAGTTTCGATAGCTTTACCATCAAACTTGGGTGGTGCTACTCTTTTTAGGTATTTTCTAAGCTCTTCCTCAATTTGTCCTTGTGGACCTACCCCTGGACCACTATTTCCTTGATTTCCTTCTACATTCTTGCGGTCCCAGTCCTGGTGTGCCACTCAAACTTCTTGCTCTATGTGGTCCATGTGAGACTCTTACCGATTTAGAAGCTCTAGAATCTATTCCAGTATCTTGTTTGGTTCGTTATTAGGACCACTACTACCCCTGTCTTTTCTAGTGGTCACCATGATGTCTCACACTTATCCTACAACACATTCACGTCTATCACATCTTAACACAAGGTTCTACGAATAAACGTTCTTATGCTACATCACATGATTTTCATATGCATACATCCTTCAACACAAAAGACATACACATTCAAGAAAGATACACACATTTTAGAGTCTCTCATTGAACACACAAAAAATATTATCTAATTTTATTTATATTTGGGGTGAGTCAACATACCATTATTTACATTAGGCTTCGAGTTACATCATTTTGATTTCTCAGTATCAGAAAGAGGACATTCCTCTAGATCATCATCTAAGTTTACATCAAACTTTATAGAAGAGGATGGTTGAGCACATAGGCTCTCTTTTTCCTCTTTGGTCAATATGGGTGCATCGGGTCCACACCCTAGAGGCCAGTCCCGGATTGCGGAAGGCTTTTTGATCTTTGGTGTTCGCCTCTCCTCAATCTTCAAGCCTCTCTCTAACTTGAGTCGTATAAGAGCTTGGGCTAGAGTTTCATCATTGGGAATTTCTTGTGGAACCTCTACCTTGATGTTTCCTTCCCTTACGTCATTCTTGCATGGGGTTCTAACATTTTTCCCTCTCCTTCGTCCTGCCTTTGACCTTCCCATTCCTGCATTCAATTCAGGTTTAGTCAATTCTCAGGACTTCCAGTTTTGGGTCAAGGGTCAACTACCATAGTCAACTATGGTAGACTTAAAAGGCCTAGAGTTGAACCTTAATCTCTGATAAAAAATGTAATAACCCATTCCAAATTATTGTACTTAATTAATATTATTGTAAATGACACATGGATATACTTCAATTTAAAAACACAACTCTAGTAGCTAGGGTCAATCATAGCTACACATGTCCATTTTAAATGATTCAAGATTCTTATATTCACTTCAAAATTCAAATTACAATATCTAGTTTCACTTGGCTCCTAAGTCCACAATATCATTACATAGTACATTTTCTATCAAGTACATAAATTATTTTTTGCTACATCAAGTTACAACATAGATTGTAATACTTTGGTGAACAACTAAGGTTCTTCTTCAACGCTCGCCTGAGCGACTAGTGGATGAGAACATGGTTGAAGGACTTTACCACCCAACCACGAAGCTTACGTTTCCCTAGTATACTTCTAACTTGAGGAATGTTAGACCTTGCACAAAAAGTTGAGCAAGAGAACAACTTGCAAGGTGGAGTTTGATGCATGCCCAAACATCAACATGCAATTTCTATCTGTATGCTAGAAAAGAAAGTTTAAGATCTATGCTAGGAATGGCAAAGAGTGAAATCTGAGAGTTCATTAATACATACATAATGAACAATATTGCTTGGCCAAGCATAACAAGTGTGTTGCAACAACAACAAACAATAGGTTATGGTAAAACAAACCTATACTGTTTGACTCCATTTTGACACCCGTCCTGGAAGGTAACTTTCTACTATAACAAGTTTCTACCCTCTAGCAACAACTACCCATAGATGTTCTAGTCAACTAAGGTATCACTATTCTATTCAAGTACCAAATATCCATTCATAAATTTCTTCAAGAAGAGACAAAATACAGATTTATGCTCAAAACAGAAAATTAGAATTGATGATTCACAGAGTATTTCAATAATTAGTCATTTCATTCTTATGACTAGTTTCTACTTAACAACTTAAGCATTTTTCTTTAAATTGTACTAAAAAAAAAGAAGGTATGCCACAAGTATGTGTATGTACATATACAATGTATATGTGCATACATATATATGCGCCTACTAATGTTTAAGTTTTTGCATACATTCTGAAATATTATTTAATTCATATTACAATCTAGGTAGTGTCTTAATTGACGTTATATTATCAAGTACAAAAAATAGAACAAGTCTTATGCTAACAGTTTCACACATATTGTTTAAGCATTTTCACTATTGTGGTTCTACAATATTTGTTGTTTACTTAAAGAACATTCACTGTTTAAGTAAATCAAGTAATATTTCCTACTAAACAATTATAAAACTAGCTATTTGCATATGTACATTTACGGTTTGAACATAAGAAGTATTGTTTCCTACTAAACAATTATAAGCAAGTTGCTCACTTACATACATTCATCCTTTAATCAATTATAAATCATTTTTTTCAACTATAAGGATAACTTTTAAAATCTATAGAGTTGCATACAAAGAATATCCACATTCCTTTTAACAATCAAATATATGTAAGATCAATTATTGTCATTTGCTCTATTATAGATCTCTAGCTATTCACATGAGAAATGATCAGTTTGCAAGCATGTGTTCATTGTTAAGCAGAAGGAACATAATAGTTATTCCACATTGTATATAAAATAATCAAGTCAAAATTGCCCTATTTCATACATAAGGATAGAGTGACTAATATTCAGATAATATTCATGCTATATAGGCCACAACAACAAACTATGATTGCTCGGATTCAACCAATTGTCAAAGGGGTCGAGATCCTCCTTTCTAAACATCATTAATATATTAGAAATTTTCCCATGTAGATCATTGTTTTAATACCATGCATTCAGAGATATCCTACATGCCGACCATACATATATTCAATCAAGGATTTCAAGGCACTGTTCTCATCGAATAGGGTCAGCTCTTTACCAAAAGATAGCCTTTACGCATAGCAAGGCTTAGAAATATTTGACACATCCACCCCTTTGTTGTTATCATCCCATTCGATAACATCGTTTGGATAAAATACAAGAATATATAGTATTTAAAGAGGGGTCTCTTAGATCATAATCAATCCTACACAAGAAATGATGACAACATTTACACTATCATCGAATTTAAATTTGATAGCCATACTGGCTATACATTTTAAAAGCTAAACAAGTTAAAGGTCGAGCTCTTGAGGCTCGTCGAGCCTCGGCCAACCACTAAGGAGGAGACAAACTTTAAGAGAATAAAATGCAGAGGTTATAAACCCTCCTTCATGGGATCACAGAGTGATCCACAACAATGTATCACCTTTATAATATACAGTGCATCAAAATAGAAATTTTGATGGCCATTGCATAGCTCGCATGTGGGTGCAATCTTAAGGAAAATAGCCTAATCTTATCATTTCAAGGCTCGACTTAGCTCAAAGAGCTAGTCGCATGGTTCTAAAGAAAAGAAATAATACTTCACAATGCAAGTTGAACAACCCATAGTGGTCGTCACCATGCCATATGTCCCAAGGCCATGGCATTCATCTAATGCACTTATTGTAGAATATTAAATAAATTGGCATACAAAATGATAGAATATCATTCAATAATAAGGAAGAAAAGGACAAAAAATCAAGTTTTGTATTCTTTGCAAAAATTCAGTTTACCTCAAATATTGCAATTGATTAAGTTATCCTTGGATTTTTCCCATGAGTTTCTCTATTTTTTCCTTCCCAATGATCCAATTATTCCTATGCTTTTTCGCCTGCATTGCCTATGTGAGTGTTCAAAATGGAAACAAAAAGCTATATTTGCATGCCTCTAGTGAGGGCGCTATGGCCTTGCCACTGGCCACTACATATTCAAAAAGCACTATTAATTTCATGTCAGTCCATACTACCATAATCTTATTTGATTTAATTGATAGCCTGATTAGAATTCTATCGGTTATCGAAATTAATTCGACACATTTAAGTCTTAATATGAATTTGAATATATATATTCTGTTTATTTAAATGGTTCCATTCTTATTTACCATTCATTCTACTATTGCTTACACACACACACACATATGTATGTATGTATGTGTTTGAATCTTATCTACATATATATATATAAATACACTATTCTTTTAATAGGGAGCTTGAATTTTAAATTTTGAGCAACTATATATATATAGATATTTAAAAAAAAAAGAGGTTTTTTTCGTTTCTTCAAACACAAAGTTCAAATGGACAAATTTTATATATACAAGCCATATATTTTCAAACACTAAAATAGTTCAAGATTATGTTCTCTCATATATGAAATTTGATTCAAATGCATGTCATCATGCCTTTTGTGGTGTGTGCACCCAGATTCCAACTGGCTTACCATTCCATCCGGCTAAACATTCCTACTTCAACCGTGTTCTCGTCCTTCAACCTGTCACCCTGCAACTACACACACTTGCACTTGCAAATTGATCAGTAATGTTCAATTCTTGATGACATAAAAATAATTTAGAGAAATTCACAAAGTCAATTATCAATCAACTCCTAATATTCATTTTTTTGAATTTTTCAAAATCTCCATTTAATATTTAATTGAATCTCATTAATAATTCAATTTTCCATATTTAAATAAATACAAAATAAAATTGGATTATGACAAACTTAAATTAAAGCACATCCTTAAATTACCATATAAAGATTATCTTCTAAGATTTTATTTTACATAATTAAAATAAAAATTTAAATTAAATATTAAACTATTTGATATTGCCACTTTTTTTATTTTCCAAATTTTATTAACTTCAAAACATAGAGAAATACAAATAAAAATTAAAATAAAATAACTAAACATTATTATAATTATTAATTAAATTATAATTCTAATCCTATTATTATTAATTATTATAATCTTTTTTATAATTAGGATTAGTATAGAATTAAGAATAAAGTAAATATTAAAATTAGAACTATTTAAAAATAAAATAAATGAAAAATAAAATATTACTAGTAAAAATCACTAAAATATGATTAATAGATATAATGTTCCAAAATTTTATTCATATAATATCTTTATTTCAAATCTTATTTCCAATTTTTTTGTAATGCCACTCTACAATTCTTTATTATCAGGGTTAGAATTATGACCATAGTTATGGATAGTATTACGAACATAGTTAGGGTTAGAGATAGGTCTACGATTAGGACAATGGTTTAGAATTTATTGTTAAGGTTAGAGTTAGGGTGTGAATTAGGATTAGGATTAGATCCTAATTAACAATACTAAAACACTATAATTAATAAAACTTACGTTTATTTTTATTCATATTATTCACATTAGTAAAAAAAATTGTGTTATTGACAGATTTTTAGGAAAAATGAAAAAAAAACTATTATTTTGCCATAATGAACTATTATTTTGCCTATATTTAATAAACCAAATTTACTAACTATATTTACTATATTTGAAAACAAAACAAAAACATGAAAGATTTGTGCTACTCCAAGCAATTTAACTAATTAATTACCATTTTTTCTCCTAAAAACCATATCGATGAGCACCAGTTCAAAACTCGCTAAGTATTATTTTTTTGCTTTTTGTTGTGTTGAATTTTTTGTTCAATAATTTGTTCATTTTTCTAAGGAAGTTTTGTCATTAAGTGTTTCGTGTTAAACGATGGCTTTAATGAATCCACATTTTACGAAGGATGGTTTATGTCACACGGCTAGACTAGAGAATGGATCGAATGCCTCTTTTCTCCCTGAGAAGTCAACCTTGTGCGGCACTGCTCAACCATACTCGCGACTCCCTTGCGGACGAGCCCTTTCAAGTTCTCAGATTACGCCTATTTGCTTGCGAGTCCTCCATCTGGAAGGAGCTCGACTTCTACAAGTGCATCGTGGAATTATGCCCCTACGAGCTGCTATGAGCTCTTCTGCTTGCATGGTCCAACCATGTCTAACTTTGTTCACTTTTCCTGAACGGCTGCTGCAAACTATGCAGTCTTGGTGAATCCACCGAGTCTTCATTCTTCGTGTCCCCTATAAGACAACTGATTACTAAACTCTTCCACCTTGAACTCCGAGTTCGCTCTTCACACAGACTGGCTCTTTGAGCACTCCTAGATCCAACGTCAAACTCCTTGATGAATTCCTTTTAGCACTTTGGTTACTTGACTTCCCCCCTTACTGCATTGGGCCCGAGATCCCTGACTCACTCGGTCCAATGACTTCAAGGACTGTGCACCTCTGATCATGTGATACCTACTCAGCTACTTCCCAAGTCTGGCTTGGTTCCACCTTTCAAATAGCATCTCGTTGCATCATGCAACCTTTATGAGATCTTGCACCACTGATACCAATACAGATCTTTTGTATCCCTTCCTTGTTGCCCCATTCCTGGGTGACCAACAACCTAACTGGCATCCATCCTTGCTCTGGCTTTACACCATACAGATGAGTCTGACCCTTGAGTTCCTCACTTGGTCCTACTACGGAGGACTAAGATCTTCCCCAAGCTTACACCAACACTCGATATTATTTGTGGTGCCCATGTGTGCCCTACACGACATGGCCTAGCTCTTCTTTGCGGGGAGCACACCTTCACATTGTGCAACTCCTTGACTTTGCACACCCAATGCTGAGAACTAGCACTCGCTCTTGTGTCCCCAAGCTCATATAAGATTTCTGGCTCAGATATGTAGCTCGCCCAACCTTGCATCTCGCTTTGACTCATCACTTGGGATGAGTTCCAACATCCAGCTCTCTTCGGTAACGCACCTTAGAGCTATCTCATGCTGGCCCTGTTGCTAGCATTCACCGGGTTCGGGACGTTGAGTTTACCACACAACCTCTCCCATTATAGCCAAGGCGAAATGAGATCTAACCTCGTCCCTATTAACCATAATGGACACCTGAGTCACTTGATTGACTCGAGGCGGGAGCTACTTCTGTTTCGCTCCTGGAAGGAAGAGCACGAGATACCCTTTCCATTTGGTATCCTGCCATGAACTCTCGGTGCACTTGATTGCATCCCTATGGTGTTCCTTCTTTCGAATGACCATACCTCCCTATATAAGCTATTAGTACGAATCCCACCATGCTGTAGGATGACACCGAGAAACGGGCGAATTCCCCAACTTCTGCCTTTATGTCCAGTACTACTTCAAAGCCCATAGGGTCTTTCACTTTGCATTGCAGACTCTTTAACTAGCTTGACTAACTCTTGGATGAGTCTCACTCGCCTTGTAGCGTTGTACCCCTTGACTGGCACAACCTACCTTACTCGCCATGACTTGGCATGACTCGGCACTCCTTTATGCTCCATGCTGCATTTAGTCCACACTACCATGAGTAACTCGGCCTTGTCGCTAGAACCATACTATCCCAACTCGCCTCGACACTTTCTGCAACACTAACACTAAGCGCCTAACTTCCAATGCAACTCGACCAACTTAACTTGACTACGGACTTGGATCGCGCCTCACGGCTTAGCTAATGCCCAATGGATTTCCGAACGGCTCCTCGACTCGATGTGACCTAGGACGAGTCCTAGACTCTATGTCCAATAGACTCCTTGTGTCCAACTCGCCTCACCACTGCGACTTGCCTGGCTCATGCATTGGCGTTTGCACCGCACATATCTTGCAATACCAAGGGTTCAACCTGGTTGAACCGCACATGGACTTGTTCTGGTGCTCCTCGAGTGCACCACTCACTTCAAGCTTGTGACATTCTCCCCCACTTAAAAATAGGCGATGTCCCCGACGCCGAACATACTGATGTGAGAACCATCCTTAACTACTTGCTGATGAAGACTTACGCACCTATCCCTGGGATCTACAAACTTCAAACTTTAGACATCTATCTCTTCTGAAGTGAAGCCTGGTTGAGTGTCCCTGACACTGCAACACCTTTTACAAGGTCTTAACTTACCTTGACTAACTTACTGAGCTGTCTCCTTACTGAGAACATTGCATCCATACCTGGACAACCTTTACTGCTCAGCCACTTCCAGCATCACCTAGAAGCTCACTGCACCAACCCTGTTGTGCAGGTTCAGTACCTAGCCTCCGTTGACCAAAATACCACTCTTTTGACACTTTTTCTCAAATTCCTGCCATCGACTTTCGGCTTCGCAGCTTCAATCCGCCGCGCCATCTTGTCTGCCCATGATGCCCCTTCGGTACCGTAGCCTCCTTCGACCAGTATACCCTTTGAGCACGGCTTTGTGGCGTGCCTTGCACCCACTCGACTACTTGGAGTCTCTCACCTGTCATAGCAGCTCCAGACTTAACAACTTCTGTCTGCCGATACACGTCTTGTTTCTAGCATTCCTTCAATACTCTGTCATACTTTTTTCCACCTTACATGGTGTACTTCTGCAAACTGCTTGGAGTCTGCCTTGGTGTTGCCTCAACACCCTTGCTTTGCATACTTCATCCCCACTGAGTGCACCTTTTGCATCCGCCTTGTTTCTTCTGCGTACCCATAATGCTGCCATGGAATGTCTTTCGTGCCCATCATCTAACACCTTTACACCCATCTTGTGCCCATTACATTGCACCAAAAGCTCAACCAACATCTACCTTTGTGACCTAGCTCAGCTCTGAAGCCTTTAACCTTTTTTCATTCTTAGATTTGTGACTTGATTGCTTTATTCTGAATCTTCCAGCCTAACTCACCATTTTGTGACTCGGCCTGCTTCGATCGCAAAATCTTACCAACCCTTGATGCCACTCGATTTCACCTTGGATCCAATGTCTCAAACAATGGTCCTACACCCTGAACACTGCCTTATGTAGGTCCCCCATCGATTTCACCTTGGATCTAACCTTGCGGTTAGGATCCTACACCATGTACTCTGAGACTTGGCTTAGGTACCCCATTCCTTGCTAAGGGGAACATCCACCAACCCACTGCAACACTTACCACCGTATCCGGATCTCTATTGGCTTATGCTTCATTGAAGATATTTCACTGCTCTTGCGACATCTTAACCCAACTTGTAGGTCATGTCGACTTCCTTTTCAACTCCTCACCATTGAGGATCACTTGCAACCACTTACTTGGTTGGCTAACTGCACTTTGTTTGCAGATCATGCCTCTATCCGGCGTCCAACTAAGATGTCCTACTTTTGTGCTGACTGACTCTGTCAACTTGGTACCCACATCTCTATGGTAATACCTCACTTAGCATTGGTTCCTATCCCAACATTACTTACACTTCGTCTGCTTCACTACAACTGAGCTACTAAGACTTTTAGCATGCAAGATTTCTTTCATTCGCTCCACTTTAGCAACACACCAACCAAACCACGTATGTTTGTCCGCCGCAGAAGTTCTGCACAACTCCGGGGCGTGAATCCGTCATTGCCCCCTCCTGTGCTATGAAAGAGGTCCCATATTTCCCCTTCCGGCATCTCAAAGAGATACACAGACTCCCAAATTTGATCCAAAAACTGTGCTGCATTGAAACTCAGCTACGGATCACCTCGATATCCTAATCTCTTCATTTAGATCGGGCTTGCACCTCTTCTTAGAGGCTTTGCACTGCCTTGACCTTGCAGTGGCTAACTTTGAATCATGCCCTGATGGCCTGCACAATTTGCTCACACACTTGACTGCACTACTGGAATGAGACCCAACTCGGTACTCCTTTATCCATACGCAAACTTTCTCTTCGAATTCACATTGGCTTCACGACTTCGACACCCCTGGTGGATGTACCCTGGACTGACTCTTTCTTAGTCTCCGATGAAGTCGTTCCTTACTCAGCTCATATAGGCTGACTTTTGTCTGGCTCGGAAGGAGGGAACCTACCTCCTCCAATAGTACCCAAACTCAAACCACTTCCAACACCGCCTTAGGGTATTAGAAGAGAGCAACTTAATTTGCTCTGATACCAACTATCACACAGCTAGACTAGAGCACTGATCAAATGCCCCTTTTCTCCCTGAGAAGTCAACCTTGTGCAGCACTGCTCAACCATACTCGTGACTCCCTTGTGGACGATCCCTTTCAAGTTCTCAGATTATGCCTATTTGCTTGCGAGTCCTCCATCTGGAAGGAGCTCGACTTCTACAAGTGCATCACGGAATTATGCCCCTGCGAGCTGCTATGAGCTCTTCTGCTTGCATGGTCCAACCATGTCTAACTTTGTTCACTTTTCCTGAACGGCTGCTACAAACTATGCAGTCTTGGTGAATCCATCGAGTCTTCATCCTTCGTGTCCCCCATAAGACAACTGATTACTAAACTCGTCCACCTTGAACTCTGAGTTCGCTCTTCACATAGACTGGCTCTCTGAGCACTCCTGGATCCAACGTCAAACTCCTTGATGAATTCCTTTTAGCACTTTGGGGACTTGACTTCCCCCCTTACTGCATTGGGCCCGAGATCCCTGACTCAGTCGGTCCAATGACTTCAAGGACTGTGCACCTCTGATCATGTGATACCTACTCAGCTACTTCCCAAGTCTAGTCTGGTTCCACCTTTCAAATAGCATCTCGTTGCATCATGCAACCTTTATGAGATCTTGCACCACCGATACCAATACGGATCTTTTGTATCCCTTCCTTGCTGCCCCATTCCTGGGTGACCAACGACCTAACTGGCATCCATCCTTGCTCCGGCTGTACACCATACAGATGAGTCTGGCCCTTGAGTTCCTCACTTGGTCCTACTACGGAGGACTGAGATCTTCCCCAAGCTTACACCAACACTCAATATTATTCGCGGTGCCCATGTGTGCCCTGCACGACATGGCCCAACTCTTCTTTGCGGGGAGCACACCTTCACATTGTGTGACTCCTCGACTTTGCACACCCAATGCTGAGAACTAGCACTCGCTCTTGTGTCCCCAGGCTCATATGAGATTTTTGGCTCAGATATGTAGCTCGCCCAACCTTGCGTCTCGCTTTGACTCATCACTTGGGATGAGTTCCAACATCCAGCTCCCTTCGGTAACGCACCTTAGAGCTATCTCATGTTGGCCCTGTTGCTAGCATTCACCGGGTTCGGGACATTGAGTTTACCACACAACCTCTCCCATTATATCCAAGGCAGAACGAGATCTAACCTCGTCCCTATTAACCATAATGGACACCTGAGTCACTTGATTGACTCGAGGCAGGAGCTACTTCTATTTCGCTCCTGGAAGGAAGAGCACGAGATACCCTTTCCATTTGGTATCCTGCCGTGAACTCTCGGTGCACTTGATTGCATCCCTATGGTGTTCCTTCTTTCGAACGACCATACCTCCCTATATAAGCTATTAGTACGAATCCCACCATGTTGTAGGATGACACCGAGAAACGGGCGAATTCCCCAACTTCTACCTTTATGTCCAATACTACTTCATAGCCCATAGGGTCTTTCACTTTGCATTGCAGACTCTTTAACTAGCCTGACTAACTCTTGGACGAGTCTCACTCGCCTTGTAGCGTTGCACCCCTTGACTGGCACAACCTACCTTACTCGTGATGACTTGGCATGACTCGGCACTCCTTTATGCTCCATGCTACATTCAGTCCACACTACCATGAGTAACTCGGCCTTGTCGCTAGAACCATACTGTCCCAACTCGCCTTGACACTTTCTGCAACACTAACACTAAGCACCTAACTTCCAATGCAACTCGGCCAACTTAACTTGACTACGGACTTGGATCGCGCCTCATGGCTTAGCTAATGCCCAATGGATCGCCGAACAGCTCCTCGACTCGATGTGACCTGGGATGAGTCGTAGACTCTATGTCCAATAGACTCCTTATGTCCAACTCGCCTCACCACTGCGACTTGCCTGGCTCACGCATTGGTGTTCGCACCGCACATATCTTGCAATACCAAGGGTTCAACCTGGTTGAACCACACACGGACTTGTTCCAGTGCTCCTCGAGCGCACCGCTCACTTCAAGCTTGTGACAGTTTATGTAATATTATATTATATTTAAATTATTTTATATTTATATTTACGCCGAAGGCGTGTCCTATTATACAATAACAGGCTGATTTTGTCCATCCACAGTGCACATTGATCGAGAGAGGATGCAATACGGTTCAAACATTTGTAGCCGTCGATCAACATCCACCATTTTTAACAGTTCCACAACTTTTATTCCTTTATTTTTGCGGATGTAATGTTAACGCTTGTTTGACGTAATCCTATATGAACTTTAGGAAGCTAAGAAGCTCTAAATAAGGCATGCAAGATGATTTATATAATCTTCACCACTTGTTCATGTTTTCCCCTTCGTTTTTCACATCTGCTTTTCCTTTTTCACCTCGGTTTTATTGTCATTTTCCACGCCGTTCTTTTATTTAGGCTGCCTTTATTTTACTTGCATTTATTCCCATCAAAACCCAAGCCTTCTTTACTTATAAATACTTCCCATCGGAAAGTATATATTTTTAATTTGATTTTATCCTTTTTTAATAATAATATAGAGGACAATTACTATATTAAAAAATATTATATATTGATTACATATTATGATTATATTTGATAATATATATTATATAATATATAATAATAAATAAAAATATAATTTAAATTTTATATACAATTAAATAATAAATATGAAATAAATATTTAACATATTGAATATAAATACATACTTCTAACATATAATAATATTTTAAAAATATATTATATAATTTATATTATATACTATTCAAATTTAATATATAATACTAATAAAATATATTTTATTTAAATATAAAATTTATATTATCATATTATATACAAATAATATGATAATTTAAATTTAAATTTTTGTTCAATTGATAACAATGTCAAAAAAAAAGAAAAAGTGTATATAAATTAAGTTAATAGTAATTATTTTTAAGAATGAAATCATAATAAATTATGCAAATTACTTATCAATTGATTTTTTAACTTTACAAATTTTAAAATAAAAGCTAAGATTTTAGCTTTAACAATTTTAATTTACTTTAAAGGGGTTTTAATTTTCAAAATTTAATTTATTTAAGAATTTAACTATATTTATGCTTAACTTTATAATAGTTTATATTTATTATTTTTTAAAATCAAAATATCCTTAGAATGTTTTGGAAGTTACTATACAAGATTTTTGAAAATGAATTTTATAATTTTATAATTTATTAATTTTAACAATTAGTTGCATTTAAAAATATTCATTATTTCTAATAAGAATAACATAAGTAAATTATATTTTATAGTAATTTTTAATTATATGAAGGAATTTTTTTTTATCTTTACATATATACACACAACTAGATATATTTGACTTATCTATATATTAATGACATCTATCTCTATGCATATCCCTATGTACTTATTAACCATCTTAATATGGTTGTTTATGTACCTTGGATCACTTGTGGAATTAGAAACTTGATCATCTTATATTCAAACTCAAGTTTAACCCCCCATAATAAAACAAGTTGGATATGGATAGTTTAGATAGTTGCTTAGTTCCCACCTATTCATTTTCGCCAAGGGGAAATTAAATACAAATTTGTATGATTGTTATGTCCTAGTATTTAAAGGCACTAGGTGCATTCATTTAAAGCGTTCATCATCTCAACATCACATCTTAGGAGTATTATTTGCATATCACTCACATTTAAAGAAATAAACATTTAAATTGATGTAATAAAATGAATTTATATATATGATAGCCCTAAGAGCATATGCATGACTATTTTCAATTGTTTACACACATTTCTATGGGATGCCTTAAGAGAACTTGTTCCCTATTGACATAATGAAAACACTTCCAAAATATTTCTAAATATTGCCAGTCCCATATAATAGAAAAGATAGAAAAAAAAGAAAAGAAAAGTGAAATAAAAAGTAGTTGTACACGCTATTCTAAAGGTCATTTCCACAAATATGTGATATTTAAATGTGAGCATAGATTAGACTTAGATCTATATACTTACTTTTCACGTTGCAAATAATTTTTTATAATTTTGAGGTGAATTACATATTCTCCTTATCCATTCTTGATCCTAAGATATCATAGATTTATAATCTTGACACAAACTACTCATTCTTTAATCACATAACTAAGTATGATTAATTGTTACATTTACTTTTTCATATAGTAACAGGGTGTTGTCATAATAGTGGTTTACAATTCCTGAGAGGAACGAATTTTAGCTAAAATCACATATTTTTAGAAAATATAATGATTTAAGCCTTAAAAAGTTTCATTTTAAGGATTCCAAGAGGGTTTGATCAAATCACCTTAGATCAAACCCCCTTGGATAGAACCTCGCTAGTTTTAAACCATACCTATAAATGCGTCTCCTTTACACCTATCAAAATGCTCATAAAAAATCACTTTTGATTTAGATTTTGGGGGATCAAATGAATTCATTTAAAATTTATTTCAAATGATTATGGTATTCCTCAGAAGAACAAGCTATCCAATTGAAAAATATGAGTGCATTCGTTTGACTTTGAAACTTGATTAAGGAAAAAATATTCAATAAAAAACTATCTAACCAAGTGGAAGCACTAGATATCAGAGTTAAAAATCTAAATTTGAAAGAATTAGAATTTTATCCTTCACAGAAAAAAAGTTATGTGTTATACGGTGTGCGTCACTTTTTAAAAATGCTATTTTCTAAAAGAAATCTATTTTCGTGGGAGATGGACATTTTAACTTCCCAATTTTTGTTTTCAGCATAAAATAGCATATTCAAATTTCATTTTTATCAACTTTATGTATGTTATAACAAAATATAATAATAATGTAATATTATCTAAATTGATATATTAATAATAAAAAAATATAATAGTAAATACATAAAATATTAATATAATAATATTATTATATAATAAAAAATTAATAATAATACTAATAATAATATATATAACAAAAACATTTTCTAATTGACCTATCAATTGACCTCATGCACTACACAAATGTATGAAAAAAAATCAATTTATTTCTTAATTCATTTTCCACAATTCTTCGGCGTACCTATTGCACATCAAGGTGTGATTGCTAATTATACTAAATTACATTAGAATTATATTACTAGTATATTTTTTGTTATTGTTATCTTTTGATCATATTACAAAATTTCTTTTTATCTTTTATTTAATATACCAAATATAATGACTAATAGTTTCTTATATAAGTGATTATTAAAAAGAAAAATAATTATGATAAAAGTGATAAAATTATTATACTATAATATATTATATAATAAGATAAATTATATATAAATATTCAAATGTATTCTACATTCATTGTTTAATTTATAAAATTAAAATTTATTGTACTTTATTCTATTAAAAAAAATAACATCAAACAACAAACATATATATTAGTTTATTTTTATTTTAAATATTTAACATTAAACAAGATATTTAATTACATAATCAAAACAAATAAAAACAACCATCACTACTAAACAAAACAAAATAAAAAATCAAAAGTTAAATTAATATACATTTTATTTTGACTCTACAAAACTCTAATTACAATACTACAAAGGTAAGTACTGGACACTACTTGACACTTATTTATTGACACTTATTTATTAAAGAATATGATTTTGAATTTATATAAAAAAATAAAGTGAAACTCGTTGAAATTTGATAACGAAATATAAAATAGGCTAGAATGAATCGATCGAAAAGGAAAATCGTGCCGATGCGCGTTCTTCTGCGCTGATTTGACAGGCGAAATGCCACCAATAACCGATTTGACAGGCAAAATACCACCATAACTAAAACAAATAAAAACAACCATCCCTCTCTCAGGCATTTGTCAACAACTTCCTCACCCTTGTATTTTCGCGTCTGTTAGACCACAATCGTCCATTTTGCATTTGGCAACGTGACCGTCATTTTCGAAAGGAACAGTTGCAGACAACACGACAACATCTCTTCATCGTCATCCACATCCACTTTTCCCCACAAAAACTTGTTCAATACAAAAGATTATTTTCGTTCCCGCGCTATGCTTGTTTCTTCCGTTGCTCATCTTTAGTTACTTCAGCATCCCGATTTTTACATTATGCCACTAAAATAAGTTTGAAATATTACAGCAGAGTTGTCCTAATTTCAAATTGACGCCATCAGTGTAAGGGTTTGTAGAATTTTTTGAGGATAATTCACAACCATCATTTAAGCAATAAAACAGGTAACTGATCATTCAAACACGAGGTTTATACCCAACAGCACAATTACTATAACATTCATAACAGTAGTCGAAGATTTATATTAAATTTTACCATTACCCACACTAACAGAAATTCTTTGCTCTTGCAATACAGTTGATGGCAATCATAGCGCAGAAGGGCTGGGGCCAGTTGTCCACCTCTGTCAGGCGCTTAAACCCAATACAATTGCGTACAATATGACTGATGCCTGAGAAGTCTTCCATGGCTTGTGCCAGTGCACATTATTTCTAATGATCAATCAGGATAAATGCAGGAAGGTTGCAGAGAAAAACTATAAATAAGCCCACAAGCCTAGTAAGGTGAAAAAACTAGAGACAAACAACACAATACCCTGCATAGTTTAGCCATGAGTTAGTGCATCTGAGCACCACTATAAGTCTGACCAAATTGCCAGCTGCTCGGAGCTATATTGTATGAAGTAACAGTCTTTCCATCGCTTGTGGTGACCTTAAAGGACAGGCTCTGGCCGTTTAAGTAGCTGTTACTCTGCCAATTTTGACCCCAATTGCGAGACATGGGTTGCCAGCCAGTATTGGAGCCCTTGATGGAAACTGCTTGCACATCCCCTGCCCCTCCAACGTTGGTGAGGAGAAATAGGTTGAAGTATGGGTGGCCATTGATGGTGAATCGGATCCCTCCTCTTCTGTGGCACGGTACCCTGCAAAAACATATTAGTAAGCTTCCACAATCTATAATATTTAGATGACCAACTTCCCCAGAAAATTGCAAGAGATTTTTTCTTAGTAATCAACGTTTTCAATTAAACTTTTTTTGTGGTTCATCATCAGGATGAATGGTTATTGTTAGCAAATTAGCTATCTTACTAATTTTTTAAACACCTCCTCTTAAACCTTAGAGCTTCAGACTTTACACAACAAATTTAGTAGCAAACCTTTTGTAAAGAACAGGGACAATTCCAGCCTTGTACTTTGCGATTTGTTGGAAAACAGGCTCCGAGAGATCAAAATGCTCTAGTGGAGGATTGCACCACCCCCCTGCATCCTTAGGAAGAGCGTTGTTTGGAGGGCAGAAGTTAGTGGCGGTCACCACTATTTTATTGGGAAGACACCACTGTGGATCGTCGTTGCACTTAATTCTATAGCAGGATCCACAGCTAAGGCCATTATTGAAGAGAGCAGTGCTTAGAGCTGCTGTGTGTGTACCATATCCTTGGCTGTACAGATTTCCATAGCCACATGCACCACCTGTATCATACAATACAATTTCTCTCTGTGAATACAGATAAAGCATATAATTTTTTCTGTTAGGACAAAATAAATTTAGGTATTTACCCATTGTGCCGGATGCATCCCCACCCCCATAAAATGTGGCATGGGCGCTTGTCCAGCCATGTGCAAATCCAAATCTGGCTATGGAGAAGAAGCCCACCAGAAAAAGCTGTGCAAGAGCCATTGGTCCTGCATTCAACATAGAACAAAATGAGTCATATTCAGTACTAATTGTACATAATGCTATTTGTACCATTATAAAACGCTCAATACAGTGCAAAGATTGAGGATGCATCCCAAACTCACCAACAACAGGGTTGGAGAAAGATCAAACTAGAATGAAGGGCCGAGAAAGAATTGCTTGTGAAGGAAGAGCAGGAAATTGTGATGATATAATGCGAGTAAGGAGGGTGTATTATATAGAGGTTGAGGGGAACAAAGAATAAGGTGGAAAGGATAGAAACAAGCAGGGGAGCAAATTATCATACCTTTACACTCAACATAGCTATTGCCACTATACAAACAGCATGGTTTACGGCATTAGGTAAATTCACCGTCAGCAATTTATTGTCAGAAAATTCACCATCAGCAATTCATGACGAAAAAATTCACTGCCATGACAAATTCACCTCAAGAAAATTTACCACCAGTTACGTTAAACCTGAGGGATTCCCAAGCAGTACTAAATTTTAGTGACCTAAAACATTAAAAAATTAAAAGGATTATTAATCGTAAAACCAATCATATGAGCTATAAGGCTCTTGGAAAATTCACCAACAATTCATCACGGGAAAATTCACCCCCCAAAAATTAATCGAAAAAATTAAAATGATTGTTAATACATGAGCTGTAAGGCTCTAGGAAAATTCACTGTCAGCAATTCACCATGGAAAAATTCACCGCCATGACAAATTCACCTCAAGAAAATTTACCACCAGCTAAGTTAGACCTGAGGGATTCTCAAGCAGCACTAAATCTTAGTGAACTAAAACATTAAAAAAATAAAAGGATTGTTAATTGCAAAACCAGTCATATGAGTTGTAAGGCTCTAGGAAAATTCACCAACAATTCAGCAATTTACTGCAGAAAAATTCACCTCAAGGAAATTTACCACCAGCTAAGTTAGACCTGAGGGATTCCCAAGCAGCACTAAATCTTAGTGAACTAAAATATTAAAAAATTAAAAGGGTTGTTAATCGCAAAACCAGTCATATGAGTTGTAAGGCTCTAGGAAAATTCACCAACAATTCATCAGGGGAAAATTCACGGCCCAAAAAATAATCAAAAAAATTGAAATGATTGTTAATCGTGGAAAATTCACGTCCAAAAAATTAATCGAAAAAATTCACTGCCATGACAAATTCACCTCAAGAAAACTTACCACCAGCTAAGTTAGGGCACTAAATTAAGTCGTATGAGCTTTACGGCTCTAGGAAAATTCACCAACAATTCATCACGGGAACCAACAATTCATTAGGGGAAAATTCACACCCAAAATTTAAATGATTGCTAATATCTATTTCCAAAACTTTAAATTTTTTTTAAAAAAGAACAATTTTCACAGTGTTTATTATCATTTTTATATAAATCAAAATATCATTTTTATAGAAATATATATTTAAAAATGTTAATGTGATTAATTTTTCGGGAGGTGAATTGTTGGTGGTAATTTTCCTTACAGTGGCTGACAGTGAATTTTCCTAGGACCTTACAACTCATATGACTGATTTCATGATTAACAATCCTTTTAATTTTTTAGCATTTTAGTTCACTAAGATTTAGTGCTGCTTGGGAATCCCCGGGTCTAACTTGGCTTCGAAAATAGAGTTGTAGAAGGAAAAACAAATTTCCCTACGACTTTTACACCAAACTAAAACCCAAGACAAGCTCAGATTATTAGTAGGCCTGCAGTTTGACAGTCTGTTTCAAGAGTTTTAGGCTCTAATTTACAATCAAAAACACCAATACGCTGCAGACTGAGTGGCCCACAAACATCCACTAAAAGTTCAACAATTTAAATTATATTTCGCAGGTCATTTTTTTCACTGTCCACCGTTTTTTATTGTCTATATTGATCTCCAATTGGTTTATATTGGGCTGGCTGACACATACTAGATATTACGAATATGAGTTTGCAAGGGTGGGAAATGATACAGGAATCTCGGGACTTCATTGTTTGATGGTTTAGTTACTTGGTGAAGGACTTGTGGGTGGCAGTGATATTATTAGCTTTCCGTCTGTATGTCTCAAAGTTTGTTTTTAACATGTTCGTGAGGAATTTGGGTTGCTCTTTCTGTTTAACATAAAGGAGGGGTAAAAAAATTATTAAAACAAAAAAAAAGAACAAAGCAAGGGCATTACACAGTCTTATCAAGCTCTACCAAGTGGTCCAACCGTTGAGACAGATCCAGGGTTAACTGACCCCGATCCATCAAATTCCAATCATGAATATGATTAGAAGCTCATTTAGCCAAACAATCAGCAACACCATTCCATTCTCTGGGAATATGAATGAAAGTGACAAACTCCAAAGAAGCACAAAGGTTGAGAATTTGTTCAACAATCAAAGCCAAATACCAGCTAACATCATCTAAATGTCGCCTATTCAACAAGTTCACCACTACCTAGGAATCAGACTCACATATGATCCTTCGCCACCCCAATTGACTTCCACGCGCCACAGCCAATAAAATGGTTTGAGCCTCCATTAAATTATTAGTATGAAGGCCCTTATAAACAAAGAAGATAATTGGACATCTCCAAAGCTATCCCGACCAACACCACCAATTTCAGCATGACCAGAGTTTCCTCGAGAAGAGCCATTCGTGTTGATTTTTAAGACTCCCTGAGGTGGAGGAGACCATCAACCCTCCTTATTTACCTTTGAAGTAGGATGTCTACATCTGTTGTGCATAAGTTGTCGTTGTTGAGGAGGAAGATGAAGATGATTACAAAAACCAACATCACAAGGAGCCACTGATTCGAACAGATCACACTTAGTTGCAACAGTTTCTCCCAACAAGTGAGGGGCCACCAACATCACATCCTGAAAAATCCGATGATTTCTCTCTAACCAAAGGTTCCACATAATAAAGGATGGGCCAAGAGCCCAAGCAACTTGAAGAAAGGAAGTAGAAACAGGGCCCCTACCCCACCGATCTACAAACTCAACCCACGAGGAAACATGTGAATAGGGCATGCTCCACACCCTCCACCAAAAATGCCAAATCCCCCTAGCATAGAAACATTGGAAGAAGAGGAGAGACACTCTCCTCACAGTTACGCCACAAAACACACATTGAAGGGTCTTGGAACCCATGCTTACACAAATTATCCCAAGTAAGACACTGGTTTTGAGCTGCTAACCACATGAAAAAATTGCACTTGGGCCACGACAACTTATGTCAAACATGCTTCCACCAAGGGACCTCAATATCCCCAAACAATTGCCTACCAAGTTGCTTATAACCAGCAGACACAGAGTATTTCCCAGACAAATCAGTACCATCCCAAGCCAAGACATCAGGCCCCCTCAAAGAATTACAATCACAAGAAGCCAGAAGCTAAACCAACTCACACCTATACCCTTCAAACCCCCCAGGTGGCCACTCAAAAGGATGGTTCCAACAAAAACTTACAACCAATCCACAATGTTGTGCAACCTTATAATGCTCAATGGTATCCCAACCAACACAAAATCCAAGGGGGGGAAAAGTATGAGATGGGTTAGGGCATAAAGAAGTGGGAAATGAGAGGAATGTTAATATTTTTTGAGATGAAAAAGAGGCAAGCACAAAATCCAGGAAAACGTATGAGATGGAGAAGGGCATTAGAGAAAGAAGTGGGAAATGGGAGGAAAGTTAATAAGTGATTTTGTTATCAGAAAATTAACAACTAGATATTGAACATTTAGGATTTAATGAAGGGAATGTATGGTGAACATTTTGCAAGAGTTAGAAATGTCATTCAAAAGAGTGTGTTCTATGCAACTTAGTAGCTAAGTTGCACTACCATCATTTTAAATGGTGTTGGTTCATACTTGCTACGTAGTGACATGGTTGATCTAGAGCACCATCTAGAATTATACTAAATAGTTGTGTTATTGATCATTTACACATGTTGAAGCAGGGCCAAGCCCATCTGCATTGAGTATTGGAGCAAATTGCCAATGTACTAAGAGCTAACCTCTCTTCTAAAGTTAGATTTAATAATTTAGTTTGTTGTGAGGATGATGAACTCAAGATGGTCTAGTGGATGTGTCTTAGCTAGAAAAACATGATGTGATATTTATATAAAAATACTTATGGGGCTTCTTCGAAGCCTATGTAATTTGCCTCATCCCTATCAGTGTTTGGATCTTAATACTAGATGAAGACTAGTAGCAAGGTATATGGTTTTCAAGGGTGTCATGATTGTATGCCCCCTCACCAAATTACATAGTAGATATAATTCCTACTTGTGTGATATGTATGGCTTCTAGATGTTAATGGTTCAAGTCAGTGCTGAGGTTTTTGGCCCTTTCCCTAGCACTTGTCTTTCAATGGTGGTTGTATTCTTAAGCTCAATGATAGTAATAATAGATATGATCATATGGGATACTTTTGGTTTGGCTATTTTTCTTTTATTAGTAGATAGTTTCATGGGCTAGTACTTTTTGGCTTTGTGTCTGTGAGTGAGTTAATAAAAAATATGTATTTAAAAAATAAGAAAGTTTTTAATACTTATTATGTAGTTAAATACAATTGCTTATGACATTAATAAATGGACTAGAAATGAAAATATTATGTTAATATGTATGTTACATCCATATTAAACATATAGAATTCAAAATTATAATGACAATTGAGATGTAAATTAAGAATATATCATCAATCCATCATGAAAAATGTGCAGTAAAATTTCAAGGTTAAGTGTGGGAGGCTGTAAAAATTAATATTTTAGGGTATGGAATGATGGATATTTTGAAGTTGTAGTGGATATGTTGTTTATTATTCCCCATAAAGTGTCTAAATATAGAATTAGAGATATATAAAAAAAAAAAAAACATTTCATTATTTATTTTAGTGATGAAAATTTCATCCCTTTTGATTTTGTATTATGTTTTGGACTCACTTTGGTGTCTATTTCTCCAAGTGTGTTTATAGGTCATTTTAGCCCTTGCCTTAGTATTTTTTCATGCATGGTTCCAAGGCATAGCCTCCTATGGCTCTTTTTACAAAAATAATGTTAAAACTCTCTTAGGCTTGTGTTTCCTACTATTTGATCCTTTCTAGAGTTGGAATTGTCAGGTTACTAGCACAGTTCATGTAGACATCCTTGCAACGTGCTAGTACCCCATGACACTTTGTGATTCAATTGTCATTTGGGATAATTTTTTCTTGCAACCTATCTAGGTCGATAGTAACTACTTTGGAGTGAATTCAAAAGGCTACCCATCTCCCTTATCTCTCACCATTGATCTAATGTTGAAATACTATGTCAACTATTTCATTCTATTTTGTAATTTTTGACTCTCTTAGCATTCTACGCCATTTTTACTAGCATTTTAAGTAGTCTACCAATATTTGAGAAGTGTATGAGAAGACTCTAACTTACTATTGCACTCTTGGTAATTTTAGTAGCATATTTCACCAACACTCTTGTCTCCAATTGTGCCACCAAGATTAAGAGGTGATTTGTATTGTTATTTTTTTCTAGTTTCTCCTTGTATCTTTTCTTTTGATGTAGTATCCTTTTGTTGCTATATTTGTCACCTATGATCTCCTTTCCTTGGTTCAACATTATTTTACTCTATTTACATTTGTTAATGCTCTTTTGATTCCTAGATACACATAGTATAGGAACACACATATGATATTTATCATTTTCTACACCTAGCTACCTATTGAAGCTAAAAATCCAAAGTAGGGGCTTGACAATTTGTGGTAAGTTCCTTTGCAACCCAAAAACTTTCTCCTTCTCTAGCTTGTATACTATCCTTGGGTGCATTTCATCAAAACTAGGGTTTTCTATTTTATTTCATTTTTTCTTATCATTTTCATTTCATTTATATCTTAGATTAAACTAATTTTTCTTTATGTTTATCACACCAAGAATATACTTACATATATTGTTTTTTTACTTTTGTGTAACTCAAAATCAATTATAGAAGCTAAAGAAAGCTTTTTGGAGAGTTTATTCATGAGACTTGTACAAATAAGATTACAATGTACTAATGTTCATGTGTCACACAATAATATAGATCCAAGAAATCAAATATTTGGTCGAAGATTCTATGGTGGTTTTTTTCTTGTTCTAGAGTTAATTTTTTTAATTTCACTTTAGTTAGTAGCAGACAATAAATTTTTAATTTCAACTCTTTACTTTAGCTAAGTTAATGCAAACCTAGTCTAGGAACCTCATCAAGTAACAAATTCTATTAGCCACAACAAAAGGAATTTCAATAGGACAAAAATATTCACATTCATAATAGAATTGAATATTTTGTTGACCTAGATTGTAGGCTCCAAATCCCTAAGGTTTGATTATCTTCTAGGACTCAAGGGTGTCAAACCTAGAAAATTACCACAAACCTATCTTCAGGTTGGGTAGCTAAGGACCAATGGTTAAGGTGGGTAAGACCTCCTTCACTTTTGACTCTGCAATACTAAGGGGAGTTTCCCTAAGATGTTGACTTGATGGTTGAATCACTAAACAATACCTTACAACAAACTATACCCACTACACAGTGTATCCCAATATTGGTGTCACAATATACCTATGTGCTAGCTTGGACTTGAGTAAGGTTGAACATATTACTAACAATTAATCTAACGTATAAGTGTTTGAGAATGAGTTTATGAGACACCCATCTATTGTTGTATTGATTCAAACATGGCAGTAAAACACACAAAAAGTAAAACTTTAAAAGCTTTTGAGTTGATGTGTTTAGAGTGTGTTGAGGATGATATAAGAGAGAAAACAAATCACAGACCAATGCCTTTATCCATTGTGAAAAAGAGTCTCTATATTTAATCAAAGATGTAATAACTGAAAACAAGGCAATGACTTAATCAAGTCATACAAAAGACTACACCTTTCTAAATGCACAAGCAAGCTAGGATCTACACATTCACTCAAAAATACAATAGATAGTTGTAGAATATTAAGAGAGGATCTACTTAGTCATCCTTAAGCATACCCACACATTTCCTTTATTATATTGAAAAGATAATATGCAAAATCTTTGCATAGATTCTATAGATTTATGGTTGAAAATATAATCAATTATACATCTGGAAATGCATACCATACATAATGAGACACACTGCTAAAGTCAATTCTTCCTTTAATCACTCAATCTTCAGGTTTACAAATGCTATTACAAATTTGGGATCAAACCCAAATCACTACAATACAAAAAATATGTAAACCCGAAACTGGATATTGAAACCTAAGGTTTCCTATGAATATCTTTCTTCTATTGGCTCTATAACTACCTCTCTCTTCTATTGAAAAAAATGTTATCCGAGCTCTTTTCTCTCTTCTTTTGACCAAATTTTTTTTTTTCATTATTAAGAAACCCTGAGAGAAAGAGCCATGAGTGTGAGAGACTATACCTGTTCTCCCATGTTTGCTCATGTCATCTTCACATGGTCACACACATTGAAGCCATGTCATAACATTGATGAACACATGAATGAGGAAGCAAACCCCCACCAAATCTGCAACAAATCTCTAGTAAAGATTGATTTCTAACAAAAAGGATGTCCTCAAGCCACAAAGAAGCATAAAGGCCATTTTTCCTTACATCATTGAAAAATACATTAAACATCACTCTTATAGACCTAAAGATCAAATTTGATAGTTGAGAGGGTAGTTGCAGCATTAAAGGTGTTTACAATTGGAAACACGTCAATCGAGAGCATTACCAAAGTTTTGGGTCTGAGTCAACACCTAGTTTAATCATTAAAATGTTCAAACACCCATGAAACCATCTTCGTTAGACATTGGGTGTCAATCCTACAAAAGGTTTCTTGTCAAGAGGTTGAAGAAAAGAATTCCACAATCCCTAAGATCTGAAGAGAAACCCCATTAGATGTCGGGCTTTGGGTCTACCACTTATTGGAAGAACGGGAAGATGAAGGGAAAAAAGGAAAGGTTCAAAGGAGTACAAAAGGAAAGAAAGTGTCGAGAGTTGGGACTTAGGAGGAGGACTTACATCTTACCACGAAATACAATAAAGGGTAAGATGAAATTCCAACCTTCGAAAGGCCAAAGACTCACAATGTTGAGACTATGGATTGAGAGACGGGCTAAAGGCATTCGTCTTATCACTAAGATAAGATAGAAGGTCGATGAGATACTGGGTCTATGAAAGCTTAAGGAAAGCATCAAACATCAAGTGTTGGGAATAAGGCTTACACCTTACTATGAAATGAAGTTAAGAGGTAAGGAGGAAGGACGATTCCTGAAGTCTGAAATATAGATACTTTATCATTTTTCAAATGATTTATTAGAACTTCAATGATTGGGGGGAAATAACTCATCTTATCATAGAGATAAGACAAAAGGTAGGTGGAAGACATGATCTTTGAAAGCTACAAGAAAAGCATCGAGGATCAGGGATCGGGCATAAGGCTTATGCCTTGTAATAAAAATTTGATAAGGGGTAAGGAGGAAGGTTGATCCCCAAATTCTAGGATTGTGGGGAGAGCTAAGGTTTAGGAAAGGAAGGCGACAGAGGGTAAGGGTTAAGGTCGATGGTCAAAACCCAAAAAATTTAGGAAACTGATGGAAAGAAGGGGAAAGGAGAAAGAAGATTGAGAGTGATAGAGAAGCTATGTGAGTATGCAAACACTTGAAAATCTGAAAGACCAAAATGCTCAACACTTAGCCAATTTTGGACATTTGTGAATGGGCCTTTTGGTTGTAGCTTGGAAAAGGTTAGATGCAACTAATAAAGGAACTTGCATGATACACCATTGAGATTTCTCAGACCAATTATAATTAATGGGTATCACAAGGGGATAACACAAAGCACTATAAATTCATTAAATTTATAGTTACAATAGAGTGTTTTATTTATTCACACAACATTAAATTTGATTATGAGCACAATATAATTTAAAATATCAATGTATTCTTCTTTCCATTTCATCCTTCTTCTTTTGAATATCATAACCATCCAACCATTGAATCAAATAACTCTTCCTTCTACAAACAAAAAAGCAATCAACTCATCCATTCACTAATGAAAATCCCCCAAAACCAATAAATTTTTTCCCTTTATACTTCAATATTAGTGAATTTCAACCGTCAACTAACTTCATAATACAAAAATTGAATCGACAACTTGTTATTTTCTATCTAAACAATAATTTTTGGTTCTCCTGAATCAACAGAGCACTTTATTGGAACCAATAATTTTCAAATGTTCAACAAGATTAGGAACTTCCACCCTACTTGGAACTATGTGATCATTAGGAATTGCATGTAAAATATAGGTGTTGAAGACAATTTAGGGGTAAAAGATGGAACAAGAACTTGTTAAGTGATTCACGTTTTTCCAGAACACTTTGAAACTCTAACACTTGAAAACTAATTGGGATTTTAGTAAGGAACAACAAATATTGATGATTTCTAGTGTTCTTGGAACACTTTGAAACTCCAATTCTTGAAAACTCATTAGGGTTTTAGTAAGGAACATGAAATTTCAATGATTTCTAGTATTCTTGGGACACTTTGATACTCTAATGCTTGAAAACTCATTGGATATTTAGTAAGGAAAAGGAACTATCAAAAACTTTTGGTTTTCTTGAAACAAGCTAGAAATCCAATTTTGTTGGACTAAGTAGGTCTAAAACTTTGATTTACTTCAAACTTAGTCAAATTTGTTCAAATTTCCACCAAGATAAAATTGGAGATGCCCATTTGAGTCTTTTACAACATAAATTCCTTACTTGAATGAAATTAATCCAAAAATGTCTCTTGAAACAAATCACCAAAACTAAATACAACATACTAAAAGTAAGGAAAAATTGAAAACAAAAACAAAATATTTTTGGTGACATAGAGTTGCTTGTGGACATGGATGATCTTGCATCAACAATGTCGAGTAAGTGAAATGATCCATTATTTTTCAACTCATTAACATTTTGGAATAGGAATCCATTATTAACCAATTATGTAGCATTCATCCTTGAGAGGCTTCATCTTCTACTCCATTCTTCCAACATAATAGGTATTAAATATATTCTTTCCCCCTTGTTCTTTTATCCACTTGGTAATCAATCACTCTTTCTATCTCTTTGAATTTATTCTCCAAAAACTGGTCTATCCATCCTTGTGCATCTTGTAAATTTAAATTTCTATTCCATTGAGTACTTATTTATCCTTCATAATACTTGTACAAATTAACAATATTGAAAATGGGAGATATATCTAAACTTTGTCAACACCCTACATGGTTCCATCTTCTTCCACTTCAACTTATGATATCTTCCCTATGGGAACCTCTCTTTTCTCAAATAGACTAAAACCAAATCACCTACCTAAAAATCTTACTCTCTTTGATGTATATCGACATGTTCTTTGTATTTTATGACACTCTTATCCAAATTTTCCTTCAATTTATTATATAACTCCTAAAGGTACTTAACAAAATATTCTTCTAGATTACTTTTCTTGCCCAAATATACACCATATCTTAGTTCATCAGCACACCTACGACTATATCCATAAACAATGTGAAAAGAGACTTTTCCTTGCAATCCTATTGACAAATTTATTGTAAGAAAATGCTACTTGAGCCATTGTTAAATCCCACTGAGTTGGTGATGCAGAAGCATCCCTGGTTGTAAATGAATCATGTATCAACCAAAAATATTTATTTTCTTTCAATTTAGTCTATATTTGTCTTAGCGGTTTCTTCTGCATTCTACCACATTATTATTTCTGAACTCATGGAGCAAGATATAGCTTTTACACGAGGTCATCTTCAACATATCCAAATTTTAGGTGATTTCCATTCATTCTCAAAAATTTATTGCTCTTAGAATTTCACTATCAATTCTCTATTAGAGCATTCAAGGCCTACCTGGCTCATTTTAGTTGTGTGAATCATTTCTAGAATGTGCAAAACTTAAGGAAACATCATTCATGCATGTTAGGTCCAAGGAGAACTTTCTTGGAGATCCACAACCCATTCCATTTCATGAAGGGTTATATTTTTATGTTCATTTTCTGACCTACACATTTGATCTAGCATTGAGGTTGTAAGCCCTTGAGGTTGAAAAAAATCATAATTGAAGCCAACGATTCATATTTAAGATTAGTTTTAATCCTTTGGAAAGCATTCATTTCAGTAGTTCATTAGTTAGGAGTTAGATAGTTAGATTCAACCTTTAGGGTTCAAGAATGTAATAAGGCCTTATGCCAAATATTGCAATATCTTGTAATGCCCTTGCGGTAGGCCTGTGAACCCTAGTCATTCCACATTTATGGTATATGATGCATGTAAGGTTACAAGTTGTTGAATCAATGATAATTCATGTTTTCTAAGCATTTCTTGTCCTATTTCCATTGTGTTGAACTCTAGGCTGCATGGTTGGACAATCCTTTATGGACCCTCCATCTATGACTGCACTAAGTGGTATCAGAGTGGGTTTTCGATTCCTTTTAGAGAGAAGGCATTCCTTGTGGTGAAAAAATCACCAACCTGAGGCATCCTGCAAGTGTTTTCAACCAAGCATCGATTATAACGTAGTTGAGACCTTGTAGCCAAATCATCAAATTAAGGAAGTTGCATTGGATCCAAGGGAAGATATGTCGCCAAGGAGAGTTATTGTTATAGCAAATGTTGGTGGACAAATGGATGAAATGTTGGAAATGATAAGAGTAATGATATTCTAGTTGGATGTTGTAGAATAAGATAGAAGGAGATGTTTAAACCCTAGACATGCAGATGAAAGTGATGATGAATTAGATCATGCTACAATTCAAAATGAATAAAACCTAGAAGAAGAAGAAGATTTAGATCAGGTAAAGATGCTAAAATTTATTTCCAGTATTGGTAAGAGACTTAGAATTGAAATTCAAAATTACGCGAGAAATTTAAACCCTTGGGTGTGTGCAAGAAGTTGAGTCCACTTTTTTGGCCAAAAAGTGGAAGTGTTTTCCTGATTTTTAGAAGTTGACACATTTGACCTTAAAATTTGAAGCACTTACAAATGAAATCTTTAAAAAAGTCACTAATCATAAAATGTACTGCTCGGAGTCTAGTTTCCAAATATGTAATTTATTTCAATACCCAAATTGTACAAATTGAGTTTTAATAGGCATTTCTAAAAACCATTGTTTAAAATTTTTTTTTTTTTACCATACCATGCACGTGTACGACATCCATATTTTGACTTAAATTATCGTAATTTTATAAATCCTTTTTGGAAATGTTTTATGACTCACTGAAGCTTGTTCTTGATATTTTTTTGTAATTTTTTATTGAATATTTTTTTTTTGTTAAATTTTTATTAGGAAAATTTGTCGTTTTGAAAAATTGTCGTGTATGACATGCATATGATGACCTAAACTTATCATTTTTTTATTTTTTATTTTTTAAATTGAAAAGAATTTTCTGAAGTTTATTCTCGTGCAATCCGTTTGTCAAAATGTTATGTTGATCAAAAGTTATTAAAATAGTAGAAAACCCTAATATTTAAAGTTTATGGACCAATTTTATTAGAAATTAATTGAAAAATAGAAAAAATAATCCAATTACAAAACAAATTACATATTTAGAATTTGTATTGTTTCATCTAAAATGGGTTTTAATTTCGTTAGAAAATTTTGCAAAAAAGGTTGTTAGCCATATGTCCAAAGTCGGTATTTTTCTTTGACATTGTTAGAACCTTCAACTTGCAGGTCAAACTAGGTTGAAGGCCTAGGTTCGGACTTCCAATGCTTTTCCCAAACCAAAAACCCATGCAAAAACCCGACCACAAAGCAAAAAAAAATTCAAATTTTCAAAAAATGGGATCCCGTTTATAAAACGGGATCCCATCTTATAATCGGGATCTCGTTCCCTATATTACAATATTCGGACCATTGTGAAGGAAACGAGATCCCATTTCCCGGCCAACGGTCCCCATATTCAATGCCGAAGAACGGGATCCTGATTATAGAACGAGATCCCGCTTCTTATAAATGAGATCCCATTTTTTATAAGCGAGATCCTGTTTATAATAAGCGGGATCTCATTTTATAAATGGGATCCTGTTTATTTTATTTAAATATACTGCAAAAAATTATTGTGAAGTCTGCAACTTCACATGTACGACCGAGAGCAGTAAAAGTAAATTATTTTTCATAAGCTATTGTATTTACAGGTGGTGAACTTGATTTTTAGTTGATTTTATCAAATGAGGCATCATCTACACCATTTTTGAAGTGGAATTGTGTTATTTCTGTGCTTTTTTGGAGGAACAAAAGGTTTTCAATTTGCAATATGGATTGAATTTTTCAAATGAGGCATGAAGAAAATAATTTTTAAAGTGGAATTGTGGTAGTTTTCTATTTGTTTTGAGGAACACAAGATGAAGAATTTTGTCCTAATAGGTATTCAACTTCCAATTTGGATTGAATTTTTTGAAGTATTTCACAATTAACATTCATTTGTGCTTGAGAATTTTATAATTATGGGAGATAAAGCTCGTAATAAGAGAAGGAAGACATTGAATCCTCAAGAAGTTGAAGCAAATAGAGAAAAAGAGAGACAAAGACAAAGAGAAAGAAGAATGAGAATAAAATCAATGAATGATGGTGGAGCAACCAATTCAACAACTATTGAAGATGAAAACATCGAGGATACCATGGTTGTAGATGAAACTAATTTGCAAGGAGTCAATTTGGAGAAGAATATGATTATACAAACAAGTCCTACTATGTCTTCAAATCCCTCTTTGAATGCTATGGAGAATGTTTCAATATGCACAAATCTAGGTACGTCTTCAAATCCACATGTTAGTGAAATGGTAAATTTGTATGTAGAAGTTTTAGCGGATGTTGGACTTAATGATGTTGACATTGACTATATTCAGAGATGAAACTTTTATAGAATTTGTTGAAAACAAAAAGAAAAATGTTTTGTTGCAAATGAAAATCAAAATGATCATTTTTTCTTGAAAATGAAAACAAAACTTGTATTTTTTGATGAAAATGAAAATGAAAACCATTTTTGTTGATGAAAATGAAAATAGAAAATGAAAAGCGTTTTATTGATGAAAAGTGATTAATGTAAATGAAAATGAAGATGAGAAAATGTAAATGAAAATGAAGATGAAGATGAAAATGAAGATGAAAATCTAAAATGTGATGTTGAATTTAATGAAAATACTTTTTTAAAAATTGGAAGTGGTGTTTTTGATAATCTTCTTGGTCAAATTTCTTGGAGGCAAATAAGAACACGTGCGAATAGAATATATACCAAATTCTTTTATCGTAAAAAATTTGCATTTCAATGTCAACTAATGATGCAATTGATGAGAATGCAAAAAATGAGGAAAGTAATGAAAGGTTAGGATTTTATGTTAAACCAAAAATAAAAGATCAATCATTAAAATATGTTGTCTACTGTTGCTAGTGCCATTCAATCTATTGGGAAAATGTCGATCTAAAGATAAAACACTGACAAGAAGAGCTATAACTACTGCTATAGTTAATAAAACAACTTTGAAAGGATAAAGAATGGTAAGCAATATTAGTGAGTTTAAAAATACATC